>JZKD02S1900165.1:63863-93455 GCA_000966675.3 Picea glauca
AATCTTTTATTACATTGGAGAAATAAATTGTTTGAATTGGTAAATGTAATTTTGAGAGATATTGATTTTGTTCAAGTTGGAATCTTTTCTTGATGCTTTAAGCTTGCTAAATCCTCTAGGGAGTCTATATTGGTCAAGTGGATTTTGAGTTATAGATAACTAAAAGCTAAAACTATTAGGGCTGCAAAAAATCATATCATATTGTTAAATTTAAATTTAACTTCCAAGTTGACCGTGGAAATTTGCTAGTAAACCACTATTATCATTCTACTGCCAATTGGTGAACTTTTTATCAGATTACTTGCTTGTTTTTGTGGTTAAAACTTGCTTCTGTAGAAATTATTTTCTACAAGAATTATGCTGTTACAAATATACTATGAAAAATTATTATAACATCCCCCCTAATACCACTAAAGTTTGTGTTAAAGTGTTGGGAATTTATCTACATGTTTTGTGCTTCATTTCTCAACCATTATTTGATGCTTTAAGTGGCTAAATATGCATTAGTTAGTTGTTTCCCTTGCTGATATATATTCTTGTTTACTGCTGCAATTAGGGAAAACAAGCTTAAATTGCTTGTCCATTTAACTTTGATCTTGTACACATGTTCTTTCTTGTATCTTAGGCAGGTACACACATCTTCCCGAGTTACTCAAGCATTTGGAAACTATTGGAACATAGGTATGATAGGGTTAATCCTTGGGGTATTATAGGGTTCCTTAAGTTTTGTCAGGGGTCTTTGAGGTATTTTTCACCATAGATGTCAAATTTTAAGCCTTTGTGAGAAAGAGGTATTTCAATAGTGTTTTTAATTATGGAATACCACAAGCGCTACCAAAACACCTTAATAAATAAATAAAAATATAAATACCAATGCACACTTTTGAAAAAAATGAATTCCAAAGGACCTGTCAAGTTGAGCTATGAATTGTCATTCAAACCTCCTTCATGTTCACCCACATTTATGAGATGTTAAAAAATTAAGTCATGGAAAATAAGAGTCATCGTTCAAATCCTTTCATTTCTGGCTGACTGTACTATGTGATATGTCCGATTATTTCAACCTGAATTTGATCTTTTTTGGCCCCTGTTGTGAATACATTTCCCCAGGTTTATTATGTGGTTTATAATACCCATAATTTAGGGTCGGAGTCATAGGTTTTGTTTTGCAGGTGCAATCTTCTCAAATACAGTCAGAAAAACTAGGTGAAGAAGATTGGAAAGGATAGAAATATGAATAGGGGAGGGTTTTGTTCTGTCAAAAGTAAAACTCTGGCTACACACTGGTATCTAATTTTTTGTGTTTTGGTTTTAATCCATTAATGTAACAAATAGGCAAGTAATTACAGGCCATACAGGTTTATGAAGAACAAATAAATATATAAAGGACATAAGAATCAAAGTTCTGTTCAAATTTTACAGTCGGGATCGTTTATTTAAAAAAACATTATGGACAGTTATTTTGGTAGCATTTTTCCACATTTTAAAACATAAATGCTAACAAAATGCCCATAATATTCATAAAAACAGAGTATGTAGATTTTAGAAACAAAAAGTTGTTTAGTGGATTCTCAGGCTTCTCTAAGGCATTATTATCTTCCTTAACGCCCGTCAACATCATATAAAGGATGGGATTAGTGAGAAAGTGTTAGCAAAGCTTTGTTCAAAGTAATCCCATAAAGTTAGGATATTTAACAACTCTCCTACCTTTTTTCCTTAAAGTATTTCTAGCTGGTTTTTTTGGGAAGTCAAAGATGTTTTCGATCCTATTGAAATGAAACTAACTTCTATGTTTAAATCTTCAATCCCTTAAAATTTGGATCTAAGTTCTATCATTTAAAATTTATATATTGTATGAAAAAAATGATGTAGTAGGGGTGGGAGTGACCGAGAGGCATTGGAGAGTGTGAGGAAATGATAATGGGATTTATGTAATATTCTGAGAAGGGAAAGACTGAAATATGAAGTCTATGATCATCATAAAGACTATGGTCCTTTGAAAATGAATTGTTATATTTGTACTTTTTCTTCTATTTCAATAATTGCTACACTATTTCAAGTTTATACACTTCAACTTTTTTGTATTTGAAGGAATCAATGCAAAACATGTAGTTATAGGATGAGTTCATATTTATATTTAAATTCATGTATCTATAATCATTTTAGATATTATGAATATTCTTCTAGTCTTTATCCTTATTTCTTCACTCTCATTTGAAATATTAGTAGTCATATTTTCCGATTCATGTTTCATAATGAGCAGCTCCTTGGTTTTTGACATAGTCTACAGACTTGAAAGCTTTCCCCATGAAGATTTATTCAACCTGTTTTGAATTGCCTAACCTTTTCCATCTCCATCCAAACAAGAACATACCCAACTATTGAATGAATTGGCACTAACCTCTTCAACAATCAGAGAGGTTGTCTCAAGGAATAACATATTTCGGTGTCATTGTCAGGGATGGAGACACAAATTATTTTCCCTGGGAGAACGCCAATGAATAATTCTAATATTTGATGGTGAACACATAATAGATACTGGATAGTGATTGAATCGTTCACCTGGTGACTCCATGATTGAATACTCCATTGGAGGAAGGATCCAACTGATATAAATATGAAAGAACTGAAGGGAAAAATCAGGTATCAGGTCATAAGTTTCTTTCAGAAACTTATATTATTTTTCATTATCTCTTTCTTATATTTTTCCATATGTATGAAAATGATCATCCTAGGATTTGTTTACTCTCATGATCATAAGCCTTCATTTGTTTACACCTCATTGGAATAAGATCTATCATCTTCTCATGTTATACATCTCGATCTTATTCCTACACTTGAACCTTGTGATGAAAATGATGTAGATATACCAATTTGTCCTGAACATGAACAATCATGTCATCTTGTAGCAAACCAAGTTGATTTATCTTTTATGATACCTATTAAGCCTAGTATTCAACCTACTGTAGTTCAGTCCAGAATAAGAAGATAAATTTTTAGACCTTTGAAGCTGTCCCTTATCCTCCATGATTACCCTCATAATTTTTTATATTATCTTCTTATGTTCAATGAAGGAAACCATGTTACAAATGAGAAGCACCTGGAAGTTTTCCATAATTTCATTGATAATTTTGAAATTATGCATGAGGATGTAGTTATGAGGATATTTTTCAAATCCTTATTTGGAGATGTTGCATTATGGTTCAGAATTTTGGAAGCTTGTTCCATTGGTTCATGGGATGACTTTCATTATACATTTTTGAGATATTGGGGTGAAAAAAAAAATTCGATTAGTAATTGATTGAATTAAATTCTCTAAAGAGGGAGGAGGATGAAGTTCTTACCATGTTCAACAAGAGATTTCACAGTTTTATTTACAATATGCCTATGGATATCCAACCTTCTGAAACTGCAACCATGTTGTATTATATAAAAGTTCAACACCATGATCTTGTTTTTTATCTTAGAGAAATGAGATCCTTATCATTAGAATAGTTATTTGTTGATGCTAGAGAAATTGAAGAAATTTTTCAGACCTATGACAAACTTCGAGATCAGGTTTGTGATGGACATTTACATTCAGATGAGAAGAAGGATACTTGTGAACAAAAATATGATTTGGAACAAAATTCTACATCATATTCAATGTTTTTTATTAACAAGGATATGGATTATACTTGTGTTCATAATGAGTTTGATAGTATTGAACAAGATGATTGTATATATGATTATATACCTCCAATTGATTATAGTGGGAACTTTTTGACTCTTGTTATGAAATTGGATCATGATTATTTTGTTAAGAAGACAATTGCTGCTCCAAAGCCTCTTGCTGCCCATACTACAAATAAACCAAATTATTTTGATTATGACCTTCAAGATTATATGTGCTCAAGCTTTGAACAATAGTTTTCATTACAGAATCAAAGAAATTTTTTTCTTCTTGATTTTCATGAAGTATATATTGATCAAGATATGTTGTTGAGGGAACAAGAAGGCCATTGTTTTCATAGCAAGGTAGAATATGCATTTGACATTGTCTCAGATGTTTCTTTTAGTGGTTGTCATAATGAGATTGTTGTTCCATATTTTCATGAAGGCATTGTTACACATCAAAATCCACCCTCCAACGTAACTGATCCACTCGCTCTATCCTAGCCCCTTCTCACTTTGATCCTGCGACGTTGTATTTCATCACCAACTAGCATGTTCACCGTGAAAAGGTTTGTTTGTTTGGTTTGATTCCTATATTTTTTAGCGTGTGCTATTTGTTTTTCCCTAGAAAACCTTAGGGTTGAGTCTGTGTTTATGGCATCACTTCCTAGAACTTCCAACGAAGGGACCCATTTTTCGGAGATACTGTTTGTTTCTCCTTATGTGGGACACGTTGGTTCTCCTTATAGCGCCACTTTGACTCTTCCTGGATTCACATTGGGTTATCGGTTTGGTTGGTTTCCACTCCGGTGAACTTAAATTCTGTTAGTGCTTCATCCGTAAGCACTCCACCCCAAGACCATCAAGCTCATGTTGACCCTCTACCTTCTTCGCCCTTAGGGTCTTCTTCTCATTATTCCTCTTCTCCTAGTGAAAGCTTTGCAGCTAGTAACTAGGTAGATAAGAAGAAGAAGAAAAATAAGCTAGGGGGAAAACTTCCAACCACTGCAGGACATGTTGGAAACAATCAAACAAATACTATTCATTATGCTAGGAGTGTTGACAACATCGAAAAGTATACAAGGACACATTACAAGCCCAAATTCCCTTGTAGTATTTGTAAGAGTGACCACCTTCTTAAGGATTTCCCTGGTATTCCCAAGGTTGTAGAAGTGTGGTATCAGGGTCCTCAACTCGCGTCGTTATCCCTTGCAGGTCTTGCTGGTGACAGACCATCAACTAGTGATAATCAGGTTGGAAGCAAGAAGGGTAAAGTCAAATTTCCTTGCTTGTTATGTAAGGAGATGCATCACACCTACCTTTTTCCTCGCATGGATGAAGCTTCATATATGTTGGAAAAGATTGATTATGTTCAACAAAAAATTCCGACAACTTACCATAAACTCTCTCCCAACCCACCATTAGTTGATGAAATGGTCAATCTAGTTCCATCATTGGTCAATCCGGTTGATTAGGTGATCCATTTGGTTCAATCATCAATTGAGTCGGTTGATCAAGTGATCGATTCAATTTCATCTTCTATCGATCCCACTATCCCCTTGGAGAGTGAAGTTAAAGTGGTCGATCCAATACCACCCTTGGTTGATCCCACTCGTCCTAGGAAGAGTGAGGATTTTTTTAAGGTCTTTCTTGTTTCTACGGATTCTTCTGGACTAGGGGCACTGCACTTGTCCCAACGGAACCCCCTCCGAGTAATGAGGCCATTCTTTTAGATTGGGGTGCACTGCTAGAATCTCATCTCCCTTCCTATATAACTTTCCAAATAATTGTTCAAGTTTGTGGTAGGGATGTTCCTCAGACTATTGTCTATGAGGGTGCATCCGTTAGTATTTTATCCTCCATTGCTTGGCAAGCTTTAGGTTCTCCTCAAATTGCACCATTGACTCAAAATATGCTGGATTTTAACAAAAAGGTTACTCACCCTTTAGGAATAATTCCTTAGTTTCCTATTACTTTGGGAGGGAAAACTGTCTTTATTAATGTGATGGTAGTCCACGACCCCTTGGATTTTAATTTTCTCCTCAGGTGAGACTATGTTTATGATATGAAGGTTGTTGTGTCCACATTGATGTGTTTCCATTACAATGGAAACATGGTGACCATAGAAAAACTTTCATTCATTGACCCTCATATGATTCCCAACCATCTGACTTCCCTGAATGGTCCTTGCATGCCAACAACATCCACCCCACCACAGGTCAATTATGTGGCAACCTGTCCCATGCATTAAAATCTGAATGAGAAGGAATCCCTCCCTTATTTTGATTTAGATACAATAGTTGACATGGTGATATATTTTATAGGGATATTAGAGCCTGATCGCCCTACCCTTATCACGACCCTCAACATGTATTCCTTCCAGAGTGTGGTTTTTCCATCTAATGAATATCTCTTGGAAGCCATGATCAAGTAGAGGTCCTTGAGCATAGCTTACTTGTTGATTTCAAGATTATTAAAAATTGAATCCAAGTTCAAGAAGAGTTCCCGTTTTTGTGTCAAGCTCATTAAAAAATGAAATATAGGGCCTCACACATAGTTTCTAGTTTCAATCCCGTGTAAAAATTAAACCTACCTTAGAATTATATGATCCTTTGGTAGTACTTGGTCATAAACATAGTTCTTTTCCTGTGTCAAGCTTGTCAAAAAATGAAACAACCACTTGTCTTATTGAGTCGAGTCTTCCACTAGATCTCGTAAAACTTCTTTTCATCCACTTGTGTCTGTTAACCCTTTTTCTCCATTTGGTACAAAAATCGATGAAAAATTAAGTTTCGATGGATTAAATGAAGCTTGGGGGGAAGGTCTCAAGCATCTAGACATCATGCTAGAGGAAATACACTAGATTTCATCACACAGATGGCGGAAAAGTACCAACTATCCATGGGTCCCGTTCAAAACCTTTGGACATTACATTGGGAAGTTTCAAGCTCAGCCTTTGTTCTTTCTCGTGCTCATTAAAACATGAGAATAGGTTACCGAGTATGATTTTATCTCTTTTTTGGACTCATAATAGATATATGAAAAAGGAACTCTTTGGATTTTCCTTTAAGCTCTTTTCAGAATCCCTAAACATGAAAAGATTGTCGAGTGATATTGCTTCATTTCCCTCTCGTTAAAATGTTTGAAAGGACGTGTTTTGAGTGGTAGTTTATCTCTTTTTTCAGCCTCACGAGACTAATTATAAAAAAGGAACACTCTAATCAAGCATGATTAGAAGTGTTCTCCCCTATATTTTTTTACACTTTTTTTCGGGCTTGGGAGACTAAATTTATGAAAAAGTCATCCATGGAGTCATATTTAAGTTATTTTTAGACTCTCTAAACATGAAAAACCATCGAGTTTACCTTCTTTGGAATCGTAAAAATTTGCATCGAAGGACCTTTGTGAGTCCAATCTCGAGGACCCATATAGGACCGAACCCCTCCTTCTTTAGGTTCATTAAACATATGTCGAGGGACTCATCCAAAGGATGAGCTATAATGAGCATTTGTTATCCTCCTCAAGCTCGATAAAAAAGAAAGAGGTACTTATCTATCTGGATGGGGGAAAAATTGAAGGAAGTGGGTCAATTGTTTTTGAAATTCTTTATGGTAGTTATTGTTTCCCTTGAACATCGCCTCTGATTGTGTCTCGTCTTATGATTGGGTAATATTTTTGTATCTAAGTCATACCAATTCCATGTTTCTTCATACTTTTTCGTTCCATTCAAAGAGTTCTCTTATTGGTGTCACATTATGTTCTTGGTATTCGCTGAGTCAATGCTTCCTAGTTAGAATCAAGTTCAGGGGAAGTTTCACTTCAAACAATCCATTTGCAGTATTACGGGTTTCTGTTTCTTGTGTCAGTACATAGTCATTCGATTCACCATATTACATCACTTTCTTATGTCAATTTCATGTCAATTATGGAGGATACATCAAGGCCCTCCTTCGACGATTCTTTTCCTGTCGACTTCAACACATTATCCGAGAATTAGACTTAAAAACCAATTAGTAACTTGGGACCTGCATGCCTCAATGGAATGCCTCCTCACTTTCGACAATAGGTTTATATCATTGACCTCTGATTGGATAATTTCATGAGTTTTCCACCTCAACTCATTCATTCACATTCCCTGGAATGTAATAGGGTACCTTGGGAGTCATTGACATCATTGATGATTTCCCTCGCACTTTTTAACATTTTACCTCAATGACCAGTAATCAAGTGGTTTCTACCATGTTTGACATCAAATCATATATTCACATGGATAGATTCGTACTACATCAGGATCGGGGCGAAGACCCTGGGTTGGGAGTTCACTCTGTTATGTGCTTTACCTAGGATGCGATGGAGATCATTTGAGCATGTAAGAGATTTCAATACAATCACCATGATGAAAATCTTCTTCATATATATATATTTTCACATAGATCCAAATTGTATTTATCTGTGGCTATGTTTTGTCATCTCGTAGCTCCACTATGTATTTATCGTGGATGCAATTAGTTCATGTCATAGAGGTATGGATCCATATTGTATCTCTAGTGGCCATATTCTTAGTCAGTATTATCATAGATCCACAGTGTATTGGTCAAAGACCATGCTTTGATTCATATCGTACTCCGATCATAGGTATGCCTACCTCGAAAATGGAACATATATTAATACTGTTTGATGATTGTTTGTAGCTTCTTCCAGGTTCTCCCACTCCAACACCCTTTCATTGAATAATTTGTAAAGTGTTTTGGCCATCAGTTTCTCTTCCGGCCTCACACTTTAGGGGGATTCTATTACACATCAAAATTCCACATTTGCGTTTCACACCCTAAGTATCACAAGTGTCACAAAGTGAAGCAAAGTAACGTATGCACCTCGGTAAGTGCCACATTCACTGTCAAAAGTGTCATACACACCTTCCCATGTGTCACATTCACTTTGTGAGGTGTCTCCACCCCTTGAAACCATTAAAATAGTTGTTCATGACCCCTAAGTCATATGGGAGGATGAAACCCATCATTTCTAGATCAAAACACACTTTTTCCTTGGAAAATTCAATCCATTTTTGAGCATTTATGAAGGGTGGTGCCCCCATGGCCATGTGTAGGGAGCACTGGTGCTCCCCTGCCCATGTATAGGGAGCACCACTTTTGGTGAATGACGCCCTATATCTCACTCAGGGGGAGCATCATTCTTTTTGAGAGAAAAGGAGGATCTCCTCCACCTTAATCTATGGGCCAAATCCTTCATATTGGGTTAGTTGTGTTCAACCCTCATGCTTGGGATTCACTTTAGGATATGATTCAAACCTTAAGGAGACATATTTCCAACCATACCCCTCATTTTCTCATGGTATTTGTGCCTCTCAAGACTATATATTGAGGGCTTTCCAAGGTGAAAGGGGGAAGTCTTCAGGTATCAGACCTCCAATCTTTGTAGACTCATGCAAGGGATAGAAGGGGAGAGCTTGGAGAAGTGTTTCATCATCATTCATGGTTTGTAATTATTCTCTTTGGGTTATCATTTGAATATACTTGACCTATTTCCTTCAATATTGTGTATTCTTGCATGTGCTTGTCTATTGTTGCTTCAATCTTTGTAGATGGATTTGTTTTTCCTAATCAATTAGAGTAGGAGGTAGTGGTTTCTCTTTGATGCCTATTGTAGGTATCAAGTTGCGCTATGGATATTGGAGATCAAGCTCAAATTGGAAGTAGCAAAGACAAACTTTGAAACAAGGTGCATCACACCCTTTCTCCCTCTCTCTTTCTGATTGGTTAAATTGAATTCAAAGGGATGTTAGTGTCCACTTGTAGTGTTTCTGTCTTGGTAACATGGGTCTTATAATCCAAGGAATATTTCACCTATCCACAGGGGAAATATTATGTAACAGAAAAAAATGTAGAAAGGGAAGAACCTGCTCTCATCAAAGAAAAATATACAATAATAAAATCAGAGGATGTGCCTAATTCAACAAAAACTACACTTGAAGACAATGGAAATAGTTTGTAGCCTTTTTCTTTTTCATTTCCAGGTTTCAAGAATGAAGTTATCACAAATGAAAATAATGAAGGAAATTTCTTATTTTCCGCTTCTTCATTTGCAACATTTCAAGACCGGAAATTTGATATCATCCATGGAGCAAAAAGTGTAAAGAGGAATGCTTCTCTCTTGGATCAGACGAAGGTTTTTTATGAGTTTTATGATCCAATGGATTTGTTTATGGATTGGGTTTTTCAAGGAGTCTCTTATGTTGCAATTTTGGGAATACCAACAATTTCCAGGAATAAGTACAAGATTCCCATTAAATTTCTGCTACAAATGTCATATTCTTTCTACATTTTCTTATTTAGCTACATGCAACCCATATCAAGAATCCAACTAAATAGTTATCTACTTGCATGGATTCACTAGAAATATGATTACACTTGATCAAATGGAGTTGAGCTGATTAAAGTAGGAGAACATGCTCGTAGCCAAGCATTTGGTTTTTATTTTTGTTTGGTTTTCAATAGAGAATAAATAAGACTTCATAGCCCAATGGAGACACTGGTGTACAAAATTTCAGTTTGCAGTTTTGTTTTCAGTATGTTTTCAAATATTCGATTGGATTAGTTGTAAACAAAAAATTGGACTGATCCATATCTCAGAGCTTGATGAACAAAAATTATCACAGGTTACAAGTTGCGGTAGGGATGGAAAGATGATTATATTGAGATTGGTTACTAGTCACAACTTGTAGGGACCGATTTCATGAAGGCTAAACTTTTTGTTATATGAAATGTGCAGTCAAAATGAAGAAACAAATGTATATATGCTAGTGCTTCCAACAGTTAAATTGAAACAATAGAAACATATTAAGAGACCATTCTCAGTTCCCGAAACAAAGATAAAGGCATCTGGTCTACTTGTTCTCGATTCCTCACAGGGAGGACATCATCCCGCAGTTGGAGCCAGTGTTGGAACATAGGTATGATAGGGTTAATCCTTGGGGTCTTATAGGGTTCCTTAAGTTTTGTCAGGGGTCTTTAAGGTATTTTTTACCATAGATGTCAAATTTTAAGACTTTGTGAGAAATAGGTATCTTAGTAGTGTTTTTAATTATGGAATACCACTAGCGCTACCAAAACACCTAAATAAAATAAAATAAAAAATATATAAATACCAACGCGCGCTTTTGAAAAATTTGAATTCCAAAGGACCTGTCATGTCGAGCCCTGAGTTGTCATTCAAACCTCCTTCATGTTCTCCCATGTGTATGAGTTGTTCAAAAAATAGGTCATGGAAACTAAGAGTCATCATTCAAATCCTATCATTTCTGGTTGACTTTACTATGTGATATGTCTGATTATTTCAACCTAAAATTGATATATTTTTAATGTTGTTGTGAATACTTTTCCACGGTTTTATCATGCGGTTTATTATACCCAAAATTTAGGGCTCGATCTTAGGTTTTGTTTTGCAACTGCACTCTTCTCAAATACAGCTGGAAAAACTAGGTGAAGAATATTGGAAAGGATAGAAATATGAATAGGGTAGGGTTTTTTTTCTGGCAACAGTAAAACTCCAGCTACACACTGGTATCAAATTTGTTTTGGTTTTGGTTTTAATCCATTGATGTAACAACTGGTCAAGTAATTATAGACCATACATGCTTATGAAGAACACATAACTATAGAAAGGACATAAGAATCATAGTTCTGCTCAAATTTTACAGTCGGGTTCATTTATTTAAAAAAAATTTACGGGCAATGATTTTGGTAGCATTTGTCAACGTTTTAAAACAAAAGCGCTACCAAAATGCTTGTAATATTAAAAAAAATAGAGTATGTAGATTTAAAAAAAAAACAAGTTGTGTAGTGGATTATGAGGCTTCTCTAAGTCACAATTATCTTCCTTAACACCTACCAACATCATCTAAAGGATGGGATTCGTGAGAAAATGATAGAAAAGATTTGTTCAAAGTAATCCCATAAAGTTAGGATCTTTAACCTCTCCTACCTTTTTTCCTTAAAGTCTTTTTAACTATTTTTTTTGGGAAGTCAAAGATGTTCTCGATCCTATTGAAATGCAACTAACTGCTATGTTTAAATCCTCGATCCCTTAAACTTTGGGTCTAAGTTTTATCATGTAAAATTTATATATTGTATGAAAAAAATGATGTAGTAGGGGTGGGAGTGTCCGAGAGGCATTGTAGAGTTTGAGTCAAAGAGAGTGGGATTTATGTAATATTCTGAGAAGGGAAAGCCTAAAATATGAAGTCTATGATCATCACAGAGGATATGGTCCTTTGAAATTGAATTATTATCTTTGTACCTTTTCTTCTATTTCAATAATTGTTACACTATTTATAGTTTATATACTTCAGCTTGTTTGTATTTGAAGGCATCAATGCAAAACCTATAGTTATAGAATGAGTTCATATTTGTATTTAAATTCATGTATCTGAAAGAATTTTAGATATTATGGATATTATTCGAGTCTTTATCCTTATTTCTTCACTCTCATTTGAAATATTAGTAATCATATTTTCTGATTCATGTTTCATAATGAGCAACTCCCTGGTTTTTGACATAGTCTATAGACTTGAAAGCTTTACCCTTGAATATTTATTGAACTTGTTTTGAATTTCCTAACCTTTTCCATATCCATCCAAACAAGCACATACCCAACTATTGAATGCCTTGGGACTGACCTCTTCAACAATCAGAGAGGTTGTCTCAAGGATTAAAATAAACCATAGACCATCCCTAACACTCATTATTAATCCACTTCTCACTTAACAACTTGACCTATAAGGGCATCATTTCCATCATATCACTTTTCTTCTCATTTCCCACTAGGGTCACCTGGGACTCCACCCTTGTGTTGGATTCTTCCTTCACTAAAGAGAGGGGAGGGTTTATCAGAGGTGACAGTGTTGATTAATTTGGTTAGTTTCCATTGATTTCAACCCTTGAAGAAAGTCCGGTAGTGAATTCTGGTAGCACAAAGGTTTGGTTAATGGACCCAAGTTTGTTTGATGGATATTGGTATGAGTTTTGATATATTTGCAGGTAAGACTATTCTATATGGATAGTACATGTCATGCCATTTCCGGTGGTATTTAGAACGTCACATAAATCCTCACGGTTAGAGATTTATGGCCATGTGAAGTTGGAGAACCCTCATGAGTCATCTAGAAGCCCCCAAAAGTCAAAGTGTTTGCAAAAGAAATTATTTAAATAATAAAGTTAATGAAGAAATCCATAAAATAAGGAAAGTGGGATGCTACATGAAAGTATAAATAAGAGGTAAGGCTCTCTCATTTAATCACACATGAAGATCATTGAATATCTATTTTTGTGAAAGGTTAGTTGGGAAGGTATTATTGATAGAGAAAAATTGCAGCAGAAAAAGTGTGACAAAAAATGCGCAACAGAAAAATCGCGGTAGAAAGATCACAACAGAAAAAGTGCGGCAGAAAAATCGCGGCTGAAAAAGTGCTACAGAAAAATTGTGGCTGAAAAAGTGCGGCAGAAAAATTGCGACATCAACATGGTTGGGGTCTATTTATGAGAGATATGGCACATCTTGTTCGAGGTGTGTTTTGTGAGATAGGGTTTATCTCTTGAGATGTTATTGGATGTTCAATATTGCTGCATATATCAGATTTGTTGAGGGATACAATTGGTATTTTGTTGTTGGTATTTGGCATATGGGTATTGGTCTTTTGGTTGTGATGTGTTGCTGAAGTTGTTGGTTTAGCTTGAGGCTACATAGCAGTGAGGTTGTGGTACATGGTTTGATGTAAGGGTTTATGGTATTTGGTTATGGATGGTGTGATGTATTGCTAAATAACTTTTGATGGTTATGTACTTGGTGTATGGTTGAGGTACATGGTTGAGACAAGTAGTTGATGAGTTGGCACATACATGAGGTGTATACTTGATGATGTTGGGATATATTTATGATTCATAGTTGATGTGTATTTGATGCATGATTGGTACATATTTAGTGCATGGTTTATGCACTCGTTGATGGTATAGGTTGAGGTACAGGTTGGTGCATGGTTGATGCACTTGTTTATGGTACAGGTTGATTACAGGTTGTTTGGACAGGTTATTTGTACAGGTTTGGTGCATGGTTTATTCATTTGTTTATGGTACATGTTGGCACAGGTTGATTATAGGTTGATTGGTACAGGTCTACAAAAATATATCTCATAGTGACAGTGTGACAGTGGTTCCATCATTGTACTTCTACATCAGGGCGGTTGGATGGGGCAAGGACATGTGGTTGTAGCCACCGTCTGGTTGTATCCGAAGAACATAGGGATTTGTAGCCTCTTTCTAGTTGTAGCCAGAGAATTGGCGAGTTGGAGCTTCCTTCACATTGTAGTCTGAGAAACTAGGGGGTTGGATCCTCCTTCTAGTTGCAGCTGGAAAAAAAAAGGAAGTTGGTGCTTCCAATGAATGTAATTATTCAATACATATAAGAAAAAACATTCTGTGGTTTTTTCTCGCTTTGGGTTTCCATGTAAAAACACTGGTGTACTGTGTATGTGTATGATTTCTCATTTGTTCATTGTTTACTCTACAATTACTGGATGATAATGCTACACTGATATAACACTTGCATTATATGGTTGAAAAGGTTTAAATTTCTCTATTACTGATTCACCCCCCCTCTCAGTAATCCAACAATTTGCATCAAAGAAGGTTCCTTAAAAAAATAGTTTAACCACTGAAAGGTAGATCATGGAGAGCAAAAGCATGTATAAAAATGGAATACCACAATTTGATGAACGAAAGTATGCATTTTGGAGCAGAAGGATGAAAAAATATATAGAGGCACAAGGATTTTAAATTTGGTGATCAGTTGTAGATGGATACAAAGAAACGACAGTTCCGCCGACAAATGAAAGAGCAATGAAACTCAGGAAAAATAATTCCAAATACACAAATGCACTTCTAAATGGTCTTTGTGAATCAATATATACCAAATTTATACATTATAAATCCACTAAAGAGATTTGGGACAAGCTCCAAAATATTTACGAAGGAGATTAAAAAGTGAAAGAAGCGAAGCTTCAAACTTACAGAGGTCAGTTCGAACAACTAAAGATGAAGGAAGATGAGAATATTGCATCTTACTTCTTACGAGTCAATGAAATAGTAAATGCAATCATAGGATTGGGAGAAGAAATTAAAGAATATGTAATTGTTCAATAGGTACTAATATCTCTTCCTATGATATTTGATCCTAAGATATCAACACTAGAAGAAAGAGTAGATCTAGACTCAATAAGCATGGACGAACTACATGGAATCTTCATAGCATATGAAATGAGAAATAAATAGGAAAATCCAGATATAAAAGAAGCATATTTCAAAGCATCCAAAAGGCCAAAGAAAAAGAGAAAGAAAAAATAAAAAGAACATAGCAACAATAGTGACATCTTGGAAGGCAATGAAGAAATGGCCAACTTTGTCAGAAGATTGAATAAGGTAACCGACGACACATATAACGGTAAGTTTCCATTGATTTGTTTTAATTGTGATGGTATTGGTCATTTTTCTAACAAATGTTCTCATAAGAAAAATAAGAGGAATGATGAAGATTACTCAAATAGAAAACAAACATACAAAGGCAAAAGAACCACAAAGAAAAGTTTCAAGAAAATCTTATGCACCAAAGAAGACATCTCCTCATCAGATGAAGATGAAGTCCGTGACAGTGAGACAGAAAGAGTTCTATTCATGGTAGTATAAGACTCTAATAAAGAAGACACCTAAGAAGAATATGAAGAGGCCAAAGAAGAATATGAAGAGGCAGAAGTTGACTATCGAGAAGAATTGTTGTGTTCCATAGAAGCTATAAGAAGAGAGAAGAAGAAAAACAAGAAGCTACAAGAAGAACTAGACAAGAAAGAAGACACTAAGGAACTAGAACAAATGATCACAAATTTGAAGGTTCAAATAGAAGAAGATAAAAGAATTGAAGATGCACTCAAAGAATAACTAGAAGAAATAGATAGGATCATTGTAAATTTGGAAACAGAGATTGTCACATTAAGAAAGGATATTCAAAAGAAAAATATGCAGAACAACTCAAAAGTTTTGGATGACATTATCAACTGTCAAAAAACTCATCATGATAAGTCCAGACTTGGATACAATTAGATAGAAAAGGGACCAAGCTCCAAAACAACAAAACAAGAAACATATCCAAAAAGCTATACCGAAACAATCAAAGGGGAAAAGAAGATTTACAAGGAATATTACAGGGACACTCCTCCACCGAGAAGATTTATATTTCAGAATCAACAATCGATAGATAGGCCTCAGGAAGAAGAAGGGTTTAGAAGATAAAATCCTTTCATAAGTTATTCAAATCCCAGGTATCAAACTATGTTTTTTGGTTTATGTTGTGCATGTAATAATTTTGGACATAAAGCTATGAATTGCAAAGATAATAGCAGGAACATAAACAAATTTGAAATTCATACACAAAAGGGTTATCCAAGAAGGCCTAGTGAAACACAGAGAACAAGTTACAACAGGTTTGAATCATTGAGCACTGAAGTGAAATGCTACAAGTGTAACAATGTTGGACACATGGCCAAATATTGCAGAATGATAGTTCCTCCTAGAGAGCCACAACAGAACAAAAACAATCACAAACAAGAACCTCAAAAGAGAACATGGATAAGAAAGCATAATCAATATAGAAATTAATAATGAACACTTGCTCTACAAGCTAAGCAGAAGAAACATGGTTGGTATGTTGACAATGGATGTTCAAAACACATGATAGGTGATAAAGACATGTTTCTTACATTAAGAAAGGAAAGAGATAGATTGGTCTCCTTTGGAAATGATGATTCAACTAAAATCATTGGAAAAGGCACAGTCAGAATTGGAAACAAGAATACCAAGGAAAAAAATGTTCTACTAGTAGAATATATGAAACATAATATTCTAAGTGTGATTCAAATGTGTGACCAATGTCATAAAGTTACTTTCGATTCAAAAAAGTGAGAGATAAGAAAATAAGGTTCATGAAAATTGATTGCAACAACTGCAAGAAATTTAAGCAACATATATGTACTAAATGAAATTGGAAATGAAAAGTGTTGTCTAGGAAAGGAAGATGAAAGTTGGCTATGGCATAGAAGAATGGGTCACATACACTTTGATAACCTTGTCAAAGTCAGTAAAAAGGATGCAGTTAGAGTAATTCTCCAGATTACAAAACCAACCAACACTGTATGCAAGCATTGTCAACAAGGAAAGAAAACAAAGACGAGGTTTAAATCAAAATAATATTCAACGACAAGACCACTGGAAATTTTTCATACTGATCTAGTTGGACCAACTAAAACAAAGGGTTTAAAATGTGACAAATACTTTATGTTATTAGTTGATGATTATACAAGAATGACTACAGTTAGCTTTCTCAGGAATAAGTCAGAAGCTTTTGAAAACTTCAAGGTCTACAAGGAAATGGATTCAAAATCAAATGTTTGAGATATGATAATGGAGGAGAGTTCATTTCAAAGGAATTTATGGACTACTACAAAAGGAATGGAATAAAAAGGCAATTCTCCATTGCTAAGACACCTCAACAGAATGGAGCTGTTAAAAGAAAGAACATGATAGTACAGGAAATGGATAGAACAATGTTAATGGATTCCAAATTGACATATATCTTTTGGACACATGTAGTGCATACAAAGGTTCACATTCAAAATAGATTAATGCTCAGAAACATCACTGATAAAAATCCCTATGAGCTATGGAAAGGAAGACTAGCAAATGTGAAGCACTTCAGAGTATTTGGAAGAAAACGATACATTAAAAGAGAAGATGGCAGAATGGGAAAGTTTGACTCTCGTGTGGAAAAAGGAGTACTTGTTGGTTACTCAAGTACAATGAAAGCATACACGTGTTACAATTTGAGGTTTAACAAAGTTGTGGAAAGCATCAATGTAACAATTGATGAAATAGGTGGACGAGAATTAAAGGAAGAAGAAAATGAATCAATGGAACAACTTTATGAAGAAGAAGCAGAAGATGAAGAAGAAGTAGAAGGGGAATATGAAGAGGATCAGACATAAGTATAAGAGAAATTTAAACAAGTGCCTCCAAAGACACCTAGAAAATGAGTACAGAAGAATCATCCTTCAGATTAGATTATCAGAAACAAAGATGCAGGATTTGAGACTAGAACAAGAATCCGTTCACCAAAACAAACACACCTAGCACTCTCATCTACGATTGAACCAAACAATTTTGAAGAGGCCAACAAAGATGAATTTTGGAATAAATCCATGGATGAATAATTGGATCAAATAAAGAAGAATGACACTTGGGAATTGGTTCCAAGACCAAAGAATAAGAATGTTATTCGCACAAAGTGGGTATTTAGAAATGAATTAAATGAAGATGGACATGTTACAAGGAACAAAGCTATATTGGTATGTAAAGGATACACACAGGTTGAAGGAATCGACTTTGAAGAGACATTTGCTCCATTTTCTAGAATTGAAACAATCTGATTGATCCTAGATTATGCATGCTCCAAGAATATTTAAGTGTATCAGATGGATGTGAAATCAACTTTTCTGAATGGGGAACTTGAAGAAGAAGTCAACATTGAACAACCAGAAGTATTTTAGTTGTCAGAGACCATAGATTATGTGTGTAAATTGAAGAAGGACTTGTATGGTCTAAAACAGGATCCTAGAGCATGGTACTCTAGACTGGATAAATATCTAAAGTAGGAAGGGTTCAGAAAATGAAGTGTAGACAACAACCTCTACATCAAGGTAACTCAAGATATTATTTTATTAATTGAAGTTTGTGTTGATGATATTATTTTTGGAAGTACTGATGACAGGTTAAGCCATAAATTTGCAAATGATATGCATAATGAATTTGAAATTTCATTACTTGGAGAACTATCCTTCTTTTTGGGTCTTTAGATATGTCAAAGAAACCAATGAATTTTATTTCTCAAACTAAGTATATCAGAGAACTGCTAAAGAGGTTTGGAATGGAAGATTACAAACTAGTTACCACTCCTATGAAAATCAGTTGAAAGTTGAGCAAAGATGATGATTCAAAGTCTACATACTAGATGAAATATAGGTCAATGATTGGCAGATTACTATATGTGACAACATCCAGACTAGATGTAATGCAGGCAGTTGGACAAGTGGTACAATTTCAAGCAACACCAAAGGAATCACATGTATTAGTAGTGAAGAGGATTTTCATATATCTCAAAGGAATAGAAGAATTTGGATTATGGTATCCAAAAGGAAATGATCTATCATTTATTTCCTACACAGATGCAGATTGGGTAGGTTTCATTGATGATCGACGAAGCACCTATGGAGCAACGTTCTACTTGGGTGAGTGTTTAGTATCATGGTTAAGCAAGAAACAATCATCAGTATCCTTATCTACAACCGAGGCAGAGTATATTGCAACAACATCATGTTGTACATAGGTTATATGGATGAAACAAACTCTGATTTATATACAGGTTGAGTATGATGAGCCCATTCCAATTTATTGTGATAATACAAGCGCCATCAATATCTCAAAGAACTTGGTGATGCACTCCAAGACAAAGCACATTCCAATCAAGTATCACTTTTTACGGGAACAGGTTGCAGAGAAGAACATCAAAGTTGAATATGTGGGAACAAAAGAACAAGTGGAAGATATGATTACAAAACCGCTTCCAAGAGAAGCCTTTGAGTATCTTCGCCAGAGACTCAGAGTAATATCTACTCCAAAATGAATGATTTTGAATGATTATCTTATATGTCTTAGATTTACACAAGGGAGCACCATAAAGAGGAAAGTTTAGGTTGGGAAATCAGTTTCAAGAAGAGTTCAGTCAGGGGGAGCAACTCCAGATGGAAAGATACCTTTTCCATTGATGGCAAAGGGGGAAAGTTTTATCAGATGCAAAGATAAAATTGCTTGGATAAACAACACAAAGGCATGGTTCCAGGGGGAGCATGAGTGATATGGCTTTAGAATTTCATCAAAGTGTTTCTATCAATGCCAAAGGGGTATATTGTTGATTAATTGGGTTGGTTTCCATTGATGCCAACCCTTGAAGAAAGTTCAGTAGTGAATTTTGGTAGAACAAAGGTTGGGTAATGGACCCAAGTTTGTTTAATGGATAATAGTATGCATTTTGATATATTTGCAGGTAAAACTATTCTATATGGATAGTACATGTCATTCCATGTCTGGGGGTATGTGGAATGTCACATAACTCCTCATGGTTAGATATTTATGGCCATGTGAAGTTGGAGAACCCTCATGAGTCATCTAGAAGCCCAAAAAAGTCAAAGTGTTTGCAAAATAAATTATTTAAATAATAAAGTTAATGGAAAAATCCTTAAAATAAGGAAAGTGAGATGCTACATGAAAGTATAAATAAGAGGCAAGTCTCTCTAATTTAATCACACTTGAATATCATTGAATATCTATTTTTGTGAAAGGTTATTTGGGAAGGTATTATTGATAGAGAAAAAATGTAGCAGAAAAAGTGCGACAGAAAAATTGTGGCAGAAAAATTGCTACAGAAAAAGTACGGCAGAAAAATCGCAACAAAAAATGTGTGGCAGAAAAAGTGCAGCAAAAAAATCACGTCAGAAAATTCACGACAGAAAAAGTGTGGTAGAAAAATCACGGTAGCAACATGGTTGGGATCTATTTATGAGAGATATGGCACATTTTGTTTGAGGTATGTTTTTTGAGATATGGTTTAGCTCTTGAGATGGTATTGGATGTTCAATATTGTTGCATATATCAGATTTGTTGAGGGATGCAATTGGTATTTTGTTGTTGGTATTTGGCATATGGGTATTGGTCTTTTGGTTGTGATGTGTTGCTGAAGTTGTTGGTTTAGCTTGATGATGCAGGAGCATCTCCCACATCAAGAGAGCCAGCATGGAAGCGGAGGACAGCTGGAGGAGCCAACACCAATTTTGAAAACACTTTGGAAATGATGCACCAAATATTTAATGAAGCCATTTATGAAGGAGCGCCTTTGTATATTGTATTGGACCTTGGGCGGATAGCACTCGTCCTTAGTAGATAGGAGGCATTTAATCTAGTTAATGCAAGTAGGTAGAAATTGAATTCTTAGATTAGACAGTTTTAGATAGGAGGAGGGAAAATAGATATAGATACCTTCATTGTATCATTGTAACATTAGCTGAGCCTGAGCATAGAAGAGAATCCAGGAAGAGCATAGAGAAGCAGAGAGTTGTGTGAAGAATGCCCATGTACAGAAATTTGAATTAATAGAAAGCTTTGATTCAAATTCATGGTTTGTGTTGTTCTCTGTGTATTGAGGTTGTGCTCATGAATGTATGCTTCCTGTTATACATTTGCTTTTATATGTTGTGTATATGATTTCATGGTTGAATTGAAGTCTGAGAGGGTGAGGGAATGAGTTTCAATTGTTTCTCTATTTGAGTCAGATAATTCCTACAAGGAGTGCAGTCGAATTTTTCCGCAAGGAGTGCGTTGACAGAGGGGTTCAATTAGAGATAAATTTTGTCTCATTCATCCCAAGGTGTAGTTGGGCACAAAAGCTGTGCAAGGAGTGCGCAGGCCAAAAGAAGTTCAGGGTTGCAAACCTGTGTAAAGAGTTAAAGACTGCTGCTACAGGTGTGCGAAGAGTCGAAGGTTTTCATCACCTAGACGTGTCGAAGGGTTTCCGCAAGGAGTGTGCGCAAGGAGCCTTTTCTAAGGTTCAGAGTCATAGAAAAGCTCAGGAAGAATAGGACTTGAGTTGTTAAATAACAACGCAGGCAAGTTGTGTTTTTCAAGCTTGTGCGCAGGTGAACAAGTCTTCGTGGGGAAGCACTTGAGTCATTTCACAGGATTCGCCAGGAAGGAACGGACGGACGAAATTTCCGAAGAGATTTCATGAATCACTGTGAGCTGTTGGATCTCGCAGAGGTCTAGAGAAGTTACAACACAAGTGTGGAAAGGGTTCGAAGCTCAGGAGGGCAGAGTCGTTGATCCGAGCCATAAGGGCCGTCAGATTTACACGTGAAATTATGTATCGAGCTTTTGTGAGTCGAAGCTCCAAAACATTGCATCAGGAATCGCAATATTTTGATACGCGATCTCTTGACAGCAGAAGGACAGTGTGTGGGCCATAGAAAAATCGATGAGTGGAGGACAAGTGGTATACCTTATCGGAGTTCGGGGAAAGGAGAGTCCTAAAACATAGGACATCAGGATTTGCGATCCCACGAAGACCGAAATCCCAACAAGGTGACGGGACCGTTGAAAAGTCAAGCACGAGCTCATCGGAGTTTCGGCGTATCGAGTATTGGGAGTTGGAGGATCAAGTTGCTCGACACTACGAGTGTCGAAATCCCGATAAAGAAATTCCCGAAAAAGAAAAAGAGAAAGTCAACGTTGACCAGGTATCGGGTTTCATGGATTCGTAAACCCAAAGGTCGACCACTGAACTCACGAAGTCGCGAGTTCTGATTTCACGATAAGCAAAGGGGAGGGAAGTCAAGCGAGGAAAAATGTGGGTGCATATTTCTCGATAGGGAATTAGAGGAACCTTGGAGTTCTTCGGGCTGAGGAGAGAGAAGATCCTGTGTGTGCACGTGGACCTTCTGACCTGTGGGTAGTGGAGGGGCCGCGTTGCCATCAGTTTGGTATCAGAGAAAGAAATTTTCTTTTCTTTATGTAGCAGAGAAGAAGGGAATTCACAATGTTGCCAAGGAGAGAAAGGCAATCACCTGATCCAGAGGATAGGGAAATGTCGAGGAGAAGGGGTAGGCAGGTAACCAATCTGGAAATGGAGAGACAGATGCGTGATCTCCGAGCAAGACTTGAAGACATGGTGACAACACAGAGATGCACAGTAGGTGCTGGGGATCTTAGTGATTCCGATAGTGAAATAGAGGCTGAACGAGAGGAGGAAGTTGCAGCCAAAGATGCATCAAATGAGTGATTGATCAAAGCTATTGCCAGGATGGGGGCAAAAGCAAAGATGGACATTCCAGTTTATGAGGGAAACTTGGATCCAGAAGAGCTTCTAGATTGGATTAGAGCTCTGGATACATACTTCGACTATGAAGAGGTCGAAGAGGACAAGAAAGTTAGGCATGTTGTCACAAGATTAAAGGGACACACAACATTATGGTGGTATGAGCTACAAGCAGACAGACGCTGCAAAGGCAAGAAGAAAATCAAGAGCTGGGACAGGATGATCGCGAAGATGAAGGAAAAACTTATCCCCAGAGATTATCAAATTACTCTATTCAGGAGGATGCAGAACCTGAGACAGAAGCTGATGACAGTGAAAGAATACACTGAGGAATTCTATCAATTGAACATCAGGGCAGGTCATCAGGAGAGAGATGATGAGAAGGTTTCCAGGTATATGAATGGCCTGAGATATGATATCCAAGATGAGATGAGCATGGTAACCATCAGAACGGTGGAGGATGCTTATCAGATGGCTCTGAAAGAAGAAGAGAAGTTGAGCCGAAAGCATGGTCAGAGAGGCCGAGGCAGAAGCCAGCCCAGAGGCAAAGTAGTTGCCCAGGACAAGTACCAGAAGCCCAAGGAGGAATGGAAGAAAACTCAGGGTAAAGTCGAGAGAGGTGGAACCTCACAACGAGGCCAGCATGTTGAACATAGAGGGCAGCATACAGAGCAGAGCGGAGGATATGCTGATAAAAATATGTTTCCTCGTACCAGAGGTAGAGGAAGAGGAAGAGGTGGAGTAATCACATGCTTCACATGTGGAAAGAATGGGCACAAGTCTTACGAGTGTCTATAAAAAAAGAAGGACATTGGAGAAGCTCACATCACCGAAGCGCAGAGGCGGGATGTTGAGGCCGGAGACGCAGAAGCCGGAAGATCGCTTATGATGCGAAAAGTTCTCTTAACACCCAAGAAGGAGGTGGAAAGCTCAGTCCAAAGGACCAAACTTTTTAGAACAGCTTGCAAGACCAAGGACAGGGTGTGCAAGGTCATTGTAGACAGTGGTAGCACGAATAATCTCATATCTACAGAGATGGTAGAGAAGCTGGAGCTGGAGACGACTGATCATCCAAGCCCATACAGAGTTTCATGGCTACAAAAAGGACACCAGGTAACTGTTACTAAACAATGCTTGGTTGAGTTCAAGATAGGAGGATATAATGATAAAATACTCTGTGACGTTATTCCCATGGATGTTTGTCACCTATTGCTGGGTAGACCATGGAAATATGACAGAAATGTGATTCATGACGGGAGAATGAACACATATACCCTGGAGAAGAATGGGAGAACCCACATGTTGCTTCTGATAAAGGATAAGGAGGTGAAGCCAGAAGTAACCAACACAATACTTCTCATGAGTGGGAAGGAATTTATTACAGAGGTTAAGAAGAAAGAAGATCCACAATTCTTTGTGGTCAGGAAACCGAGGATTTTTCTGACTAGCACATGAGTGGATGATTTACCAGAAGAGGTTTAGGAACTGCTGGAAGAGTTCGCTGACATCATAGTGGACAAACTACCTCATTCGTTGCCACCAATGAGGAGTGTGAATCATCATATAGACCTCATACCAGGATCTAGTTTTCCGAATAAAGCCACGTACAGGTTGACGCCGCAAGAAAATGAAGAGGTCAAGGAGTAGGTCCAGGATTTATTGGACAAAGGATTAGTCAGAGAAATCTTGAGTCCATGTGCTGTTCCAACAGTACTCAGTCCAAAAAAAGACGGAGGTTGGAGAATGTGTACCGACTCAAGAGAGATTAATAAGATAACCATCAGGCACAGGTTTCCATTGCCAAGAATGGATGATCTGATGGATTGCTTGAGCAGAGCAAGGTACTTTTAAAAGATCGATTTGAAAAGCGGATATCACCAGATTCGCATGAGAGAAGGTGATGAGTGGAAGATAGCGTTCAAGACAAACAAAGGTTTGTATGAATGGCTTGTTATGCCCTTTGGCTTAACAAATGCGCCGACTACCTTTATGAGGTTGATGAACGAATTCATGAGGGAATTCATTGGGAAGTTCATCATTGTGTATTTGGATGACATACTGGTTTATAGTAAATCAGTGGCAGAGCACTTGAAACATTTGGCTACAGTGATAAAGAAGCTACAGCACGAGAAGCTATTGATTAATATGAAGAAATCTTCATTCATGAAGACATAACTCATTTATCTGGGTTTTTCTATATCTGTGAATGAATTGAAGATGGATCCAGGAAAGGTGGAGGTAATAAAGAATTGGCCATCACCGAGAAATGTATTCGAGGTGAGAAGTTTTCACGGTTTGGCTAGTTTCTACCAGAAATTCATCAGGAATTTCAGTGGAATTAGCGCAGCGATGATGGATACAGTGAAGAAGCGGCATAAGTCTTTTCACCGGACAACTGAGGTTGAGAAGAGCTTCAATCTGTTGAAGTGGAAGATTACGGAGAAACCAATTTTGGTGTTGCCGGATTTCCTGAAGACATTTCAAGTGAAATGTGACACAAGCGGGTTTGCCATAGGACCGGTCTTGAGTCAGGAAGACATGCCGATAGCATATTTTAGCAAGAAGCTGAATGAAGCAAAATTGAATTACTCCACATACGACAAGGAATTTTATGCTATCATCCAGGCACTGAAGAAGTGGAGGCATTACTTGATCCCAAAAGAATTTGTTTTATATAGTGATAACCACGCATTACAGTTTGTGACTCAACAGGAGAAGTTGAATCAGAAACATGCCAAATGGGTAGAGTATATGCAGAATTTCACATTTGTGATTAATCATATTTCAGGTATTGCTAACAAAGTGGCTGATGCTTTGAGCATGAAGTGTTTGTTGTTGCAGGAGTTCCGAGTCAAAACACTAGGTTTTGATAATCTCAAGGACATGTATGCAACAGATCCAGATTTCAGAGGGGCGTATGAAGCTGCTGAGAATCCAGTTCTTAGAGACCGAAGCCAATGGATGGACTACATGATCCAGGAAGGATTATTGTTCAGAGGCAATCAACTGTGTATTCCGAAATGCTCCATGAGGGAGAATCTGTTGAAGGAGAAACATAGTGGAGGATTGGTCGAACACTTTGGCCATGACAAAACATTTGCGAAGCTGAAAGAGTCATATTTTTGGCCAGGAATGCAAGCAGATGTCAAGAGATTTGTAGACAGATGTAGAGTTTGCCGCATTCGAAGGGAAGGAAGCAGAATGCAGGGTTTTATCAGCCGTTTCCCATACCAGAAAGGCCGTGGGAGGCGATAAGTATGGATTTTGTATTGGGGTTGCCAAAGACACAAAGAGGTGTTGATTCAGTATTTGTGGTAGTGGATAGGTTTTCCAAGATGGCACATTTTATCCCATGCCAGAAACCCAGTGATGCGACTCACATCACAAATCTGTTTTTCAAGGAGGTCGTTCGACTTCACGGCTTACCCAGGAGTATAGTTTCAGACAAAGACACTAAATTCATAGGACATTTTTGGAGGACCTTGTGGAAGAAGCTGGGGACTAACTTGATATTTAGTTCTGCCTATCATCCTCAGATGGATGGAAAAACATAAGTGGTGAACAGAAGTCTGGGAGACTTGCTGAGGAGCTTGGTGACAGAACACCATAGCCAGTGGGACAGTATATTTCCATAGGCAGAGTTCGCATATAATGACTCAGTGAACATGAGCATAGGGAAGAGTCCATTTCAGGTTGTCTATGGGATGCATCCGAGAGGGGTTTCTGAACTGAGGGATTTAGAAAAGAATTCTACTAGCAGCGCTAGTGCAGAAGAATTCGCTAAGGCGATGAAAGAACTTCACAGCAGGGTGAAGGAGTGGTTGCTGGAATCAAGCTAGGAGTATAAACGCAGGGCCGATCAGAAGAAGAGACAACTTCAGTTTGAGGTTGGTGATCTGGTTCTCACACATTTGAGAAGGGAAAGGTTCCCAAGGGGAACATACAATAAGTTAAAGATGAAGAAAATCAGACCATGTAAGGTCTTGAGAAAATTCAGGGAAAATGCTTATGAGATCGAGTTACCGGATGGGATCGGAATATCTCCGATATTCAATATCACAGATTTATACCCATACAGGGTTGGAGAAGTAGAGACTGGAACAAAGGAGCCAGTGATCCATTGGATGAAATAGATGTCGGTTGCCGAGAGACCGCAGATGGAGTGCATATTGGACAGGAGAGTGGGTAAGAGGAAGAGGAGGAAAGAATACTAAGGGGATCTGGTCAAATGGAAGGGCCATCCAGTTGAATATGCCAGCTGGGAGACTGAAGAAGAAATACATAAGCATGGATAGACCGTCCAAGAGCTCATGGACAGGAGCCCATGAAAATTTTCAAGCAAGGGAGTATGATGCAGGAGCATCTCCCACATCAAGGGAGCCAGCGCGGAAGCGGAGGACAGCTGGACAAGCCAACACCAATTTTGAAAAAACTTTGGAAATGATGCGCCAAATATTTAATGAATCCATTTATGAAGGAGTGCCTTTGTATATTGTATTGGAACTTGAGTGGATAACTCTCGTCCTTAGTAGATAGGAGGCATTTAATCTAGTTAATGCAAGTAGGTAGAAATTGAATTCTTAGATTAGACAGTTTTAGATAGGAGGAGGGAAAATGGATATAGACACCCTCATTGTATCATTGTAACATTAGCTGAGCCTGAGCATAGAAGAGAATCCAGGAAGAGAATAGAGAAGCAGAGAGTTGTGTGAAGAACACCCATGTACAAACATTTGAATTAATATAAATCTTTGATTCAAATTCATGGTTTGTGTTGTTCTCTGTGTATTGAGGTTGTGCTCATGAATGTATGCTTCCTGTTATACATTTTCTTTTATATGCTGTGTATATGATTTCATGGTTGAATTGAAGTTTGAGAGGGTGAGGGAATGAGTTTCAATTTTTTCTCTATTTGAGCCAGAGAATTCCTGCAAGGAGTGCAGTCGAATTTGTCCGCAAGGAGTGCGTTGATAGAGGGGTTCAATTAGAGATAACTTTTGTCTCATTCATCCCAAGGTGCAGTTGGGCATAGAAGCCGTGCAAGGAGAGCGCAAGCCGAAAGAAGTTCAGGGTTGCAAACCTGTTTAAAGAGTTAAAGACTGCTGCTGCAGGTGTGTGCAGAGTCGAAGGTTTTCATCACCTAGACGTGTCGAAGGGTTGCCACAAAGAGTGTGCACAAGGAGCCTTTTCTAAGGTTTAGAGTCATAGAAAATCTTAGGAAGAATAGGCCTTGAGTTGTTAAAGAACATCGCAGGCAAGTTGTGTTTTTCAAGCTTGTGCGCAGGTGAACAATTCTTCATGGGGAAGCATTTGAGTCATTTCATAGGATTCGCCAGGAAGGAATGGACGGATGAAATTTCTGAAGAGATTTCGTGAATCACTATGAGCCGTTGGATCTCGCAGAGGTCTGGAGAAGTTACAACGCAAGTGTGGAAGGGGTTAGAAGCTCAGGAGGGTAGAGCCTTTGATCCAAGCCATAAGGGCCGTCGGATTTACACGTGAAATTGTGTATCGGGGTTTCGTGAGTCAAAGCTCCAAAACATTGCATCAGGAATCGCGATATTGCAATACGTGATCTCCCGACAGAAGAAGGATAGCGTGTGGGCCACAGCGGAATTGGTGAGTGGAGGACAGGTGGCATACCTTATCAGAGTTCAGGGAAAGGAGAGTCCCAAAACATAGGACATCAGGATTCGCGATCCCGCGAAGACCAAAATCCCGATGAGGTGACGGGACCGTTGAAAAGTTAAGCGCGAGCTCATAGGAGTTTCGGTGTATCGGGTATCGAGAGTCGGAGGATCAAGTTGCTCGACACTGCGAGTGCCAAAATCCTGATAAAGAAAGTCCCGACAAAGCAAAAGAGAAAGTCATCGTTGACCAGGTATCGGGTTTCGTGGATTCGTAAACCCAAAGGTCGACCACTGAACTCGCGAAGTCGCGAGTTTCGATTTCCCGATAAGAAAAGGTGAGGGAATTCGCATGAGGAAAACTATGGGTGTGGATTTCTCGATAGGGAATTAGAAGAACCTTGGAGTTCTTCGGGCCGAGGAGAGAGAAGATCATGTGTGTGGGCGTGGACCTTCTGACCTGCGGGTGGTGGAGGGGCCGCGTTGCCATCACTTGAGGATACATAACAGTGAGGCTATGGCACATGGTTTGATGTAAGGGTTTATGGAATTTGGTTATGGATAGTGTGATGTATTGTTAAATAAATTTTGATGGTTATGTACTTGGTGTATGGTTGAGGTACATGGCTGAGACAAGTAGTTGATGAGTTGGAACATACATGAGGTGTATTATTGATGATGTTGGTACATATTGATGAGTCATAGTTTATGTGTATTGGATGTGTTGAAATAGATCTTGAATTTTTAATCTTAAAGATAAAAATTATCCTATCTTTGAGACTTTACATCATACAAATTTTCGAAAGCCAAAATTCATATCCAATGAAGTCACGATGCCTTTATGGTTCGTTGTTTGAATAAAGAATAATTAAGAACCTAAATAAATATAAGTTTTCCAATACCTTTCGAAATAATATTTCAAAACAGACATTGATTCAAAACTTAAGGTATATCAAATTACATCGGGATATCACGATTCAGAGTTTTGAATGAACAAATGTTCAACACAAATCAAATAGCGAAACCCCGATTGCCGATATTCCGATACATTAATCCTTGATTAAAAACATCTTTTACTTAAATCCATTTTAAAAGGGGGTTTAAACTCTAAGATAGTCTCATCGCAAAATCGAGATTCACGATTTTGTGAGAACGAAGAAGCTCATCATCATATTCCCCGATTTCCCGATCCCCGATTTTAATTAATTCTTAAGTGAGGTTTAAAATTAATTTAATTACTGTTAAGTATGATTAAGAGTGACTAGTCACATCGGGA
>JZKD02S1900165.1:106145-132738 GCA_000966675.3 Picea glauca
ATTGTAATGGAAATATAAGATTCTTTCATGATTAAAGCCTTATATTTCTCTGTGTTATGTTTTATTGTTTACAATTTCACAATTATCACTGAACCAGGAAACGACCTTGCTTGTGTCTTCATTTTCTGTTTTAAGTTTTAAAGTTGTTTTATCAATATCTTCCAGGAATGTCTGAAGTAACAAATCTATAAAAAACCCCTTTTTACAAACATATAAAATTTCAATCACCCATGACAGTCCCTAACGGAAGACAGCCAAACGTAGAACCCGGTTTACAGGATCAAACCAGTATTGCATTGAACCTATTTAACACCATATTACAAACTGCAACAAATAGAACCGAGTTAGAACGATCATGGGCAGCGATTGAACGCGACATAACCATCCAAGAACAACGAGAGGCAAGGTAGAGACAGTTGAGAAACTGACTCTGATCTAGTTTTCTTTGTTTCTTTGTTTTAAAAGTGTTATCATTTTCGGATGCCTAGACGGTGTGTTTTATAGCCTTAAAACACAAACTCTGGAACAACAGGATGCATTATTGGTACATATTTGGTGCATGGTTGATGCACTCATTGATGGTATAGGTTGGTGCATGATTGATGCACTTGTTTATGGTACAGGTTGATTATAGGTTGTTTGGACAAGTTATTGTGACAATTTACTTGTACAGGTTTGGTGCATGGTTGATGCATTTGTTTATGGTACAAGTTGAGGTACAAGTTGATGTATGGTACATGTTGGCACAAGTTATTGGTACAGGTTGTTACAAGTTGTTACAAGTTGATTATAGGTTGATTGGTACAAGTTTACAACAATATATCTCACAGTGATAGTGTGGCATTGGTTCCATCATTCTACTTCTATGTCAAGGTGGTTGGATGGGGCAAGGACATATGGTTGTATCCAAATTATGGTTGTAGCCAGAGAACATAGGGGGTTGTAGCCTCCTTTTGGTTGTATCCAGAGAATTGGGGAGTTGAGCTTCCCTCAGGTTGTAGCTTGAGAAACTAGGGGGTTGGAGCCTCCTTCTAGTTGCAGATGGAAAACAAAGGAAGGTAGTGCTTCCAATGAATGTAATTCTTCAATACATATAAGAAAAATCATTCCGTGGTTTTCTCCCGCTTTGGGTTTTCACGTTAAAACACTGGTGTACTGTGTATGTGTATGATTGCTCATTTGTTCATTGTTTACTCTGCAATTATTGGATGATAATGCTACACTGATATAACACTTGCATTATATGGTTGAAAAGGTTTAAATTGTTCTATTACTTATTCAACCCCCATCTTAGTAATCCAACAGACAATGGGTAAACTCTCCCACCATTATCACCATCTTATGGATTGGGTCGGGCTTTTCGCAACCTATAGTTTGCACTATAGCACATTCAAAACATAAACTTAAACTAGGGTTAAGCTAATTTTAACTCAATAAACTTTTGATTGGATACTATAAGGAGTATATGGACTATACATTTTAAATAATAAAATAAAGTTGAATAATGGTCAGCATTTGTAAATGTGCATATAAAAACGTTATTGTCTATAAATGTGCATTTATGGAAGTGACGTCCGTAAATGTGCAGTTAAGGAAGTTGGCTTTAGTAAATGCCCAAATACAGGAGTGCACATATACGAAACCCAACTTCCATAAATGCGCATACACAGAATCCAACTTTCGTAAATGTGTGCTTCTGTATATGCACATATATGAAAACACACATATACAGAAACCAACTTCCATAAACGGGCATATACGGAATCCAATTTCGTATATGCACATATACAAAAGCACGCATATACGAAAACCAACTTCCATAAATGCGCATATATGAAATCCAAGTTCCGTAAATGTGCATTTACGAAAGTTGGATTCAGTATATGTGCATATAGGGAAGCACACATATAAAAAAGACAACTTCCGTAAATGTGCATTTACGAAAGGCTGCTTCCGTAAATGCGCATATATGGAAGTTGGCTTCCATATATGCACATATACAGAAGCCAACTTCCATAAATGCACATATACGGAAGCCAACTTCCATAAATGCACATTTATGGAAGTTGGATTCAATATATGCGCATATATGGAAGCACACATATATGAAAGACAACTTCCATAAATGCACATTTATGGAAGTTGGATTTAGTATATGCACATATACGGAAGGAAACTTTGGTATATGCACATTTACAAAAGAAGTCTTCTGTAAATGCACATATATGAAAGTTGGATTCCATATATGTGCGCTTCCATATATGCACATATACAAAAGCCAACTTCTCTAAATGCGCATATACAAAAGCCAAATTCTGCGCATATACAAAAATAAATGTGCATATATGGAAGTTGGATTCCATATATACGTGCTTTCGTATATGTGTAGATACTGAATCCAACTTCCATAAATGCACATTTATAGAATTTGATAGCTTCTGTAAATGCGCATTTACGGAAGTTGGATTCAATATATGCGCGCTTCCATATATGCACATATACATAATCCAACTTCCATAAATGCGCATATATGAAAGCCAACTTCCATAAATGTGCATTTACAGAATTTGGATTCAGTATATGCGCATATACGGAAGTGCACATATACGTGAGCCAACTAATATATATGTGCATTTATGGAAGAAACTTTCGTATATGCACATTTATGAAAGTTGGCTTCCACATATGCGCTCTTCCGTATATGCACGCTTACTGAATCCAACTTCCATAAATGCGCATTTACAGAAGTTGGATTCAGTATATGTGCATATACAGAAGCACGCATATGCGGAAGCCAACTTCCGTAAATGTGCATTTATGGAAGCAACTTTCGTATATGCGCATTTATGGAAGTTGGCTTCCACATATGCACACTTTTGTATATGCACAAATACTGAATCCAACTTCGTAAATGCACGCATATATGAAAGAACACATATGCGAAAAGCAACTTTCGTAAATGCGCATATACAAAATTTGTTTCCACAAATGTGCATTTACGGAAGTTGGCTTCCACATATGTGCATATACTGAATCCAAATTCCGTAAATGTGCATTTACAGAAGTTGTCTTCTCATTGTGACATTGATAAACAAACTTATTGTAAAATTGAATGTTAATGTTACTGCATAAAGAGAGACTTGAATTGTAATATGGCAAGTGGTTCAATATAAAACAATGCGATATAGTGGTAATTTCTGTTCTAAGACTTTTGTGACCATTGTTGTGATGAGATAGATCTTCTGGATTCATCGCATTGGTTTTTTCTTATTCGACGTTTCAGACCAAACCAATGTGGTCCATCATATTAATTTAAAAGTAAAATATTAGTTGTGAGGTTTGAAGAAAAATATATGTTATGTTTGAATTTGGTATGGAAGTTTACTTTGAACAGTATGTCACATGGCCAAATATGGAGAGTAATAATTTATAAGATTGAGATTAATATTTTTTATATTCAAACAAACATGTTGAAACTACCTCCCTATCACAAACATGTTGAAAATGTCAAATGATTGCTTTCAATTTATACAAACAAGAATAGCATAATAAAAAAATTAATTCCCAAAAATTATGAGCCTAAAGATTGGTAGAATTCATGTATGAATACAACATTTTTATTCATGCCTTATAAAACAATCTTTGAAAATTCTTTGTTCTCCATAACTCTTGGTATAAAAAAACATAAATACAGAAAATGATATAATGTGGACGAGAAAAAATTCTTTCCCCTATATTATGACCCCAAAGATCAATAGAATTCATCAATCAAGAAAACATATTTTTTCCTCCCATATAGATTATGTAGCAAGCAAAACTAAATGCATTATAAAAAAAATATTCTTTGAACAATTACAATTACTTACAACATATGAATAAAATGAGACATTGCAACATATAGAGAGAAAAAACATAGTATGATGGGGAAATAATGTATTGTTGACACGTATAAAAGAAAAATAAATTTCATATCAATAATAATATGACAATTAACCAGTAATAAAGTATCAAAAATCCAATTGTTTTAAAAATCCCTTAAATGATAAACATAACGTAACTTATTCCAAAGTACAACCAAACTTATGACAAATACAACACCAATTAACATCTACATGAACTTGACGACCCCTTTTCCTTTCGAGGCATTCTCTTTGTAGATTTCTACCAATTTCCTTGTTAGAAACATGTTGAAACTCATGGACCATTGCCTTCAAATTAGCTAAACAATTAAGCATCTCATCGAAAATATGTGTTGGAGTTCCATTTATCCTACTAATCATAACTTGAATGTTGGTAAGAAACTATTATTGAGCAGTGATATCCTGTATCACTGAAATGGACTTTGACACACTTTCATTGTCCATAACTGTATGTTAAAAAAATCAATAAACAATATATATATATTTAGTATGGATGAGAAAAAAATAAAAACATAACAAAACATTCATTCTCAGAAATTATGAGTACAACAGTTATATTGATCCCTTTTAAAAAATGTTGAAATAAAAACTAAATGACAAAAATAAAAGTCTTTATTTTAAGGGAATGTTTAAAACTATGGAAACAAAAGTAGAAAGGTATAATATTAGTAGAATTCGTGTAGGAATACAACATTTTTATTATGTCTTATAAAATAATCTTTGAAAATTCTTTGTTCTCTGTAACTCTTTGTAAAAAAAAAACATAAATAAAGAAAATGATATAGTATGGAGGAGAAAAAATATGAAAAACAAAAGGAAAACAATTATTTCCCCTAAATTATGACCCCAAATATCAACATAATTCATCAATGAAGACAACATATTTTGTCCTCCCATATAGATTATGTAGTAAGAAAAACTAAATGCATTATAAAAAAAATATTCTTTGAACAATTACAATTACTTGCCAACATATTTAACGTTAATTTTACCTTTCAACAAACCTCATATTTTCAAATATAGAATCAATGGGATTGTTGGATTTTATATACTAATTTCTTGGATCACTACATCATTTGGTTGAGCTTACAACATATAAACTTCAAAAAGATAAAAAAAAAAAAAAAAAAAAGACGCAATGCACTAAATATTTAATTAGACAAGCTTCAATTGAACTATATAAATAATTTTATGACTCTCATTTTTCGACATAAAATTCAAATGTGTACCTATGTTACCCCTGACAATATCATCATAAACTAATTGAAGTTGAAAATGTCAGACGTGACGAGGTTCATTCTGAGATGTGGATCCCTATGTTGTAAGAACAACCATATAACATTTCTACAATCGCATTGAGGCTAATAATATAATTCATATAATGTAAACCAAATTAAAATCTCTAATTACAATACCTATACTGTCTAGAGCATAATGTTGCACATGATTAGAGGTTCATTTCACATTCCTATGATCTTTTGAAGAAAATGGTTCCATTTTCTTGTCAATGCTATTCCTTGATTTTTCTGAACCCGTCTGACCCTTTGAAATTGTGTTTTATCCTTAGTTTAATGTCTCTAACGACAATGATGTATCTTTTTACTTTGCGAGATCAAAAAACGATGTTGTCTCTTAGTCATGATTTTAGATGGAGACATGGAACTGACAATTGTTTTGTTTATCTCTGCTTCTAAAGTGAAAAACAAGTTGTTAATTGCTTAAGAATGGTCCACATTTGTAGGAAAATTGTTAAAAATATTCCTCTCTCTTTTATTGATCGATGCATGTAAAACTTGCAATCTATCAACCTCAAACATCATATTTTTCAATGTTGAAGTGTCAGGATCAACATGATTTGATAAAATATTTACATGGGTATTGTTTGCGTTGGCCTTCTTATAGCGGGCTCATTGTCGTTGTTTGATTTAAATCAACTAAAAATACAGGTCTATCTATAATCAGACTAGAAACATTTTCTAATGTATTAATGTCCAAATCATGTTCAATGGCCCACATTTGAACTTTGAGGACATACACACATTTCCATTTAACGACCAATCAAAACTACAAAAAATAAACTAGGACCCTGTGTATATGACATTACAAGGTATTAAGAGTATCCTTATTTTGACTACGAACCAAAAATTCATTCATATTTTTGGGGTCGTGCACACAATCTTCATCTGGTATTTGAATTGTTTTAGCCTTTGAGAGAGTCTCTTGTTTCTCACACTTTGTGGGCCTTATAATTACTGCTTCCTTTAAATGTTGATTATGAATACAATATAATTCAACTCTTGTCAACAACACAAAAATTAGATAATCCACCCATTTGTGGCATGCATTGTTTTCCTCATACAGGCATCTATATTTTAGATACTTATGGTAGGATTTAATTGGATTATTTTTGTCTTGATTGGAATGCGGGAATTTCCTATAAGATTTCGCCCACATATCTGGAAAATATGTTAATCATCAACTAAAAAATATTGACTAAAAACATGTTATTATGGAAAAACAATTCATGATCTAATGTTACATGACACTTACATATTTTATCATTGGATGGCCAAGTGGTGTCAAAATATTTTAGAAATTTGTCCTCATCACTGAATTCCTGAATATTCTTGCAACAAATTTTCGTACGGACTCATCATCCTGGCATGAGTGCATGATTTCTTCTAATGCACGGAAAATGCAAAAAACATATTCTTTGACTTTGAATTTGCTTCCAACATGTTTCTCCCATGCTCGATGGACATGCCATGCACATAGAAGGATGGAGGAATTGGTTAAACTCCTGAAATGGTGATACATTAGAAGAGAGTAAATGATATGAATGTAATATTTATTTTTCATATTTCTTTTGAAAAACAACAAATGTGGAACATTAATGTCTGAATCTCAGCAGCAACATCATTTGTGATAAATGCTCGTACATGCCAATCTGGGCGTTATTTCACTCCCATAGCAAATAATGTTGACAACCATTTTTGAATATCATATGTAATATTACGTGATGAAATCACCCAAGCCACTGGAACACCATTACGATGTTTTTTGAATACCATTAACGTATAAAGTTGATACTATATTCAAAACACATAAGTATAAATATTAAAGTGAACACATAAGAATCCATTTTGATCACCATAAAAAATGAAAAGATCGATAATACATACCCCATACATATTGGTACTAAATGTGGAATCCATGGACATAACATTGTTGTGTTAATACCTCACCATCATTGAACGCATCCAATGTGTTTGTTTGCTTATAATAAATGGTATGTTTTGCACAATATTTTTCTTTTGGTAGAAACAAAACTATCTGGAAATTGATTGTACCAACAACTAACACTTGTTGGATCATTCTCATCCTTCATATATTATTTCTTTCTAATTATGGTAAATGTTAGAAATATACTTCCTCATCATTAAGGTATCCCGAGTTACCCCTGTGAATAACTCACCTGATTGGTGCTCCACATCGAATATGAATTTGTCCCAAACTATTGTAACATTAAAACCATCTTCAATCATCTTTTCCACACTAGCGTGTATATCAAATGATAAATGTGGTGCATACTTGAATGTTTTAGGTCTACCCACTGCATTCTTCCCATGACACATACCACCGCATTTATCAATATGCCTACACTCAGTGTATATTAAAACAACAACATTTGGATGAGCATAAAATTGATACATGATGAAGTGACATCTACAACCAAATTTAATGCTTTGGCATTGATTGCATTTTTTTTTTGTTGATCCTTGTGGATTCATTGTAATCTTACCACTTGGGAGTTTACATGTGGACTCTAGGCCATGTGCACACCAATAACTAGATAAGAATAATGATAACAAATTAGGAAACATGTCCACACTCTTTTTTCATAATGAACTTGAATTAGAAATTTATAATTATATTAAACAAATAAAGACTCACATAACATATTCCATATATGTGTTAATGAGAGTACATACAATCCCCTCCACTTCTTTAGATCACTTTCTATTAACAAAAAATTGAGTGGGAGCATCTTCATCTGATTGCTCCCCATTTATAAAATCTTCAAGTCGACTATATGGAATAATAGTGACTTGATCCCCTCCAATTTCTATCCATGTCAGATATTTAGCTTGCATTGACGTGGTTGGAAATCAACATCCATATAGGAATACACATAGTTGGTATTTTTATACTCTCTAGTCTTTTAATGTTGGTTGCAGACAGTTTGTCAGTGTAGAAACATCGAACAAATTCCTTAGAGAGCATTAGTGAGAGAGAAAGGTGGGCGTTAGCGAGGAATTGATAGGAGTGCAACCAACCTATGACTGAATGAATAAGCCTGCCTATTGAGAGTGTGCGAGGGATTTTGGAAATAAATTTTTATTTATTTTATTAAAAACATACCTTTGAATTGGAGAAGGGGAACATCAAAGAAAATCAGAGATGGAAACATTAGAGAAAGGATTGAGCTTCAATTTTTTTTTGAACTCTACATTGTATTTGCTTATTTTCCCCTTTTGAAAAGAAATCATCATAGAGTTGTAAAACTTATAAAGTCGAAGAAAAATTAATAAATCAAACAAAAAATTGGTTCTTACTCAATGGTGATAAGACATATGCAACAAAACTATATTTAACCCCAAAGATTGGCAATTCACATTTATTAAAACACCGATCAATGCATTACCCATCTCCATGTGGCTGGCCATGTGCTAAACTTTTGTCATACTTTATACAAGTCAAATTGAATACTCTACAATGACCATGAAAATCACTATAAAGAGATCCAAGTAAAACATATGATTTTGATTCATTGGACCATGGTTTTACTTTTATTGAGATTTTAGTTGTAGATAATCCAATTTTGGTTTGAAATTTTACATACAATGAAGCTTCCAAAAATCAAATATCAAGCTATGATGTGTTTCTACTCAACAGATACCAAAATATTTGAAGCATTATTTATCTTTAACAAATAGGTAAGATTCTTGAAATGATTTTTATCTTCAAGAAAACAATTTGGAGCATGTGTTGCAGGTATTAGATACATCATAGGGTATTGACATACAGAGGTGCAATTGAAGAAATTAGTGAAGGAGGGACGATGACATATTGAAGGTTACATGATGAATTCGATAAATCTTGTTATGAATCATGTTTGAAAATGAGTTCTGGTTAACTTGAATCCATGATGTAAGTTATAAAACATTTTAAAAGAGCAATGGATAAATTCAATTTTATTTTTTTAACATAAAATATTTAAAATTTAGGAGATTTCATATGATGTTGTGGAAGAGAATGAGGCTTACACAAGAGAGATAATTGTAGGTTCTAAATTCCTGACAATGCTAAGAAAGTCTCCAGAAATGGAAATGCCCGAAAATTCTTGTCGATATCACGGTGCACCAAACACAAATTTAAGCTTGGTGAATTCAATTGAAAGCTATGCCAGATTGGTAGCTCCTCGATCTCGTGGTGCACTGGATACAAATTCCATCTTGTTGAATACAATTGTGAGCTATTCCAGATTGGTAGGTTAGGAATTTAGTTTCATCATTCAAGTCACTACAGGGCACCTCTGCCATGCCAGTAAGGAGCATATCTGGTGGATCTCATGGGGTGAATAGCCATACACAAAAATTGAATTCTGATGGCAAGGGGCCGAGACGACAGGTTACGACAATTAATTGTTTTACGGTGAGTGGAAAACTTACCATGATTGAAAAACAGAGACATTGACTGGCCAGTACGCATGGCATCCACCATGCATGGGATGGAATGAGATATCCACCATAATTAATAACCATGCAACAACCTCCAAATCATTGGGTTGCTGCATGGTGGATAGCCTCTTCCTTAGGCAAGTGAACATTTCTCATATTTTGAATTATCAAGAAATGATTTGAAATGGTTTTATTTCTGTAAGTGCTATATTAAGGTTTTATCTCTTTTATTTCCTACATTTTGAATTTCTTCATATATTTCTCTTAAATTATACAAGTGGCATCATAAAACTTACTTGTGCTAGGAAGTGTCCAAATTTATAAAAAAATATTTAAGGCTAGAGACGTGTTCCAAAGTCTATAAACATAGAGATCCATTTTTCAGCAGATAAAACTACGATTTGGAAGCATACATACATGGAATACAAGTGAGATCACCTAGTTGTATGCCCTTGTACACATATATTGGTACATGGTGATTAGTATTTCATTAGACAAAATTTTTTCACATATTCAATCTTCTACATACCTTCAGGGATATTGGAAGCCCACTGGGTGTACCTAAGACCACCCCTACAAATTCCTTCGACCATTTGTTGCTATAGTACACTGAGCATAGCACTTGGGGAGATCACTCCCGCATACCTCAGAACTAGGTAGTATGGCTAAGGGTATAGTTGATCCTCCTTAGTTAGCATCATGAAAGATCGAGTACCATTGTTGGAAACCCTACGATATACTACAATGTTATAACAATCAACATTCCTATTCTTTTAGGACCTTGTTGAACCTCCCAAGATAATATTTTTAGTCAAAGGTATTTAGAAGTTAATGTACGAGGTTATATTCTTTGGCTAAGATCTATTAAGTAGTTGGTGTGTGGCTAATTAATATAAAGATTCCTTTTTATTGAATAAAACTCATTAGATAATGGGTATTCATTAATTTTGGGACCACTAGTAGTTAGGGTTTGGGTTAGTGCGAAACTATTTATAAAGGTGGGGATCTATGTAATATTTTGTCAAGATTTATTATCATTGTATTGGAGCACTGCGTATCTGGATGTTTCCCCCTTGAAGAGGAAAGTGAACATTGTGTTAGAATATTTAGACACTTAGGAGTTAGTTAAGATCTACTTGGTCTAATGTGTCGTTAGGTAAAAGTGTGTTTCTTAGTGTGTTTCTTTAGTATGCATTAGTATGCATTTGTAGTTAGGAAATCCAATGGTCACGATATGTTCCCGACATAGAGTGATCCGGCAGTTCATATTCTCCTTGATCTTAATGAATACATTGATATGTGGATTAACACTCGATTGGTCCATGATCTCTATTTAAAGAGCATGGAGGGTCATTTGTCGATGATCGATTGTGAGAAAATCTCTTGTAAAATCTCTATGTAATCTTTTTCTTTTGCATTAATAAACTGCTCCAAATGGTCGCATTGGCTGGGGCTGTGGATGTTTCTCTGTAGGGATTTTACCACGTGAAAACATCGATGTGTTGATATTTGATCTGGTTGTGTGAGTGGTTACTGAAGGAGTTTGCCCTCTGTTGGAATACCTGTGTTGTCGAACAAATTTCTCATATTTTGGATTATCAAGAAATGACTCTAAATGGTTCTATTTTTGTAAGTGTTATATTAAGGATGTATCTCTTTTATTTCCTACAGTTTGAATTTCTTCATATATTTCTCTTAAATTCTACAAACAACATCATAGAAATTACTTGTGCTAGGAAGTGTCCAAATTTCTGAGAATTTATTTAAGGATAGAAATGTGTTCCAAAGTCTATAAACATAGAGAGCCATTGCTTAGTGGGTAAAAATAGATTGGGAAATACACATACAAGGATAAAAATGAGATCACCTAGTTGTATGCCCTTGTACACATCTATTGGTACCTAGTGATTAGTATTGTATTAGACATAATCTGTTCACATATTCGATCTACCACATACCTTCAGGTATATTGGAAACCCATTAGGTGTACCTGAGACCATCCCTACACATGTCTTCGACCATTTGTTTCTATAATACATCGAGCATAACACTTGGGGAGATCACTGTTGTGGGTGGGAAATCCCTCCTATGGAATAGCACTAAGGGTTTTATCATGCATGCAAAAATGACCTAAAGATTCTTACTTTTTACCATCATCCCATGCCTAAACCCCCATTACTCATATGTAAATACAAGGCTCAAGAGATTAAGTTGACGTACCTTATTTTTCGTGTTTGATGTCGATCCCTTTTCGCGCTTGGTCATTCTTTGACTGCAACTCTCCTCCCAATGTTGACCTGCATTCACTAAAGACAAACAAAGAACTCCACATGCATTCGATCTATGAACTAACGGGTTAGAGATTTAATCAATCATATAATCAATATTCCAATAATGACAATCTCATATGGCGGGACGGGAAAATCAATTCTTTTATTAACTTCACAATGATACCTTACAATGATAAAGTTGGCTACTGCTCCTCGATCCTGATCCTGGGCTCTTCTTCCATTGTCTTCCAACTGCTCTTCTCTATACTTCTCTTTGCACAAGGATGGCTAAAGGTTGGGACAAAGGGAATTCTCAATCGGGTATAGTTTCTTTACTATGATTCTCCTCCTTCAAATGGGACCCCTAACCCTTCTTTTATAGGCTAAAAGAAGATAGGTATTTGGTCGAGTGACTGACCATGCATGGCTGAAAGGTTTAGTTAACTTACCCAAAGCTATGTGTTCTGTTAGCAACTTTCCTTTTTCCATGCTTTTGTAGGTGCACGTGGGCTGTCTTGGGTCAGCTAGCGTGTACACGTGTGAAATAATGGAGTAGGGCATGTGGGTTTTTATGAAAGGGGTTTTTAAGAAGAGTTGTTCAACATTGTTTTGACAAAGAAGGAATGTGAGATGGCCTGATGCTAGGTAAGCATGTCTGGTGAAAATTAGGGTTATAACAGATGCCCCCTAATGTGTGAGGTTAGAAGAGCATCTGATGGCCGAAATACATTAACAATCTTCATCGATGTTCCGAACAAGTGAGCCCAGGGACAAGAAATTGGGAGGTGCCATTTGAAAAATAATAATTGTCTCACCGAGGTGGACATACCCATGCTCAGGGTAAAATAAAATCATGGCTACTAATCAAATACATTGTAGATCCATGTCATATAACTATATAAAGTGTAGTCACAAGCAATACACAACGGAGCTACATCTCGAAATAAAAAATATATACATGTAGAGTATCCATCTTATAGAAGCTGATAAGGCTTGATGGCTAGATATGAGGTCTTCAGAGCTCGAGCAACAACTTCAAAATCTTCAAAATCGGGAGGAGTGTAATATGAGTGTACGAATTTACTACCCAAAGGTCTTTGATGGCTCGTCGGTCATGGACTAGAGAATCTTGATGATCAGACTGAAGGCTTCATTGATTTCGAACAAAGACTTGATTGGACTTTGAGGATGGTTGGGCATGAGGGAAAGAGACAAACTGCAGAGGGGATGAATCAGTCTTAGAAAACTTCCCTTGGATGATAGCATGACAAAATATGAGACTCAGGCAACATGACATTAACATAAGTTTACGAGGCAAGAGGCAATGCAAACTCTCCATATGTTTGGAAGAATAACCAAATGGAGGAGGACACAACTCAATGTAGTGGGAACAACTTCCTAAGGTCATATTAAATCCCAGGGCTTGACGAACAAATGGAAATATGTGCTTTATTCAAGGGCAACTCATTGTGCTACCAATACAAAGAAAATACTTTTCCCTTCCTCTTTTTGGGGTATATTTGATTTTTTTTTTTTTTTTTTTTAAGGTCTTTTTCAATAATTTTGAAAAAAGAATAAAAGAATGTTATGTTACAAAGGAGGGATGAGTGTTGCAAACATACAAGTTCGAGGCATAAGGACAAGACTGATGTTCAAAGTAAGGACACTCGGGAAAAATACCTCCTAGGGCCAAAGGTGTCACGACACAAAGGCAAAGTGCTACAGGGCTTGCATATAAGGCATGCTTCAAATGGTTTAGTTTAGAGAAACATGGAGCCGGCATTAGGCCAAATACGTGAGTATGCAAATGCAATAAATAAAACACACAATGGTAACATCCTTCGATGTAATTTTAACGAGCCCAGAGAAGGTAAGCTCGACAATTTTTGATATTTAGAGAGTCTAAAAAAACGTAAAAGGAGACTTCGATGGGGTACCTTTTTCGAAGGTAGTCTAGTCGGTTCAAAAAAGGGGTAAACTAGAATCGACAAGACGTCTATTCAAAACCATTTTAACGAGTGTGATAAAGACAAGATTACTCGACAATTTTTTCATTTTTAAGGAGTTTGAAAAAATCTTAACTATGGACTCCATCAGGAATGTTCTTCTAGACCACTTTAACGAGTGTGAAAGAATAAGGTCACTCGATGATCTTTTCAATTTTAGGGAGTCTTAAAAGAGCTTAACTATGGACTCCGTGGGGGTTCCTTTTTCGTAAATTTAGTCCCTCAGGTCCAAAAAAGGGTTAAAATTATGCCTGAGAATACTCTTCCAGAGATTCGAGGCCTCTAGAGTATACCTTTCTTCGTACAGTTGACCATCCGGACCGAAAAAGGGGTAAACTATCGCCAGATAGATGTGACTTCAAATGTCATTTTAATGAGCATGAAAGGCCATAAGATCACTCGGCAATCTTTTCATGTTTAGAGGGTTTGAAAAGGGATTAAAAGAAGACCCGTTATGTTTTGGGAGTCCCGTGGGTGAGGTCAAGAGTGATAAATATGTTGGCATGCTTTTTAGACAGAGGCAGAGTATGCCTTTTTGTCATTGATGGTGAACATTAGCCCGATCAGTAGTGTAGCGATAATGGCAAGATCAACAGTGTAAGCTTAGAAGGAGGAAAACAGTCAAAGCATGACAAAGGTTTCGTTTTAGAGTTTCACAGATTGGGAAATCCAAAGGAAAGAGGTTCGAACTCGTGATATGTGAAATCGTGATAATAATCCTGACCATTGGAGTCATAGGACACGTGGAAAGCAATTGGAATTTCACTAACTTTCACATTGGAGGAGTCAACGGAGCATGGTGTGGGAACTCGCGATATGCGAGATCATGAAAATATCTGGATTGTCAAATCATCGAGATCGTGGACCATTGATCAGGCATGACGAAGGCCTGTGAAGTTGTGAAATCGTGATAAGATATTGACCGTTGATCCAAGAGGGACATGTGGTGAGGGATTAACTTTTCGCTAACTAGAAAGCAAAAGGAAGGAAATGCTCTAATCTTGAAACTCATGATATGCGAAATCGCGATAAGGTCTGGCCCGTAGTCATAGACAAGGTCACATTGTCGAAGGCTTAAGGGAAGAAGCTAGCGGTGCTAAGCTCTATCTTAGAGTCTCAACAATCACGACTTGGAGTCTCAAGATCCTTCATCATCAGAATCATGATATGCGAGATCGATATGAGATCTGGACCGTCGGATCATTGGAGATCTTGATTGTTGATCAGGCTCGATGAAGTTCATAAGTTTGCGAAATACGAAGCACCTTTTGGCACAGCCTATGGTCATTGCTGGTGGTCACATGAGGGGAAGAAGGTAACGGTGCTAATCTCCATCTCCGAATCTCGACGATCCTAACTTGGAGTCTCGATATCCTTCATCACAGGAATCACGATATGCGAGATTGCGATGAGATCTGGATCGTCGAATCATTGGAGATCTTGACCGTTGATTAGGCTCGATGAAGTTCATAAGTTGATGAAATATGAAGCACCTTTTTGGCACAACCTGTGGTTAATGCCGGTGGTCACGTGAGGGGAAGAAGCTAGCGGTGCTAAGCTCCATCTCGGAGTCTCGGTGATCGCAACTTGGAGTGTCGAGACCTTTCATCACAGGAATGTCGAGATGCAAAATCAAAAAATTCAAATTCTGTTTAGCGCTCGGTCACAGCTAGTGGGCATATGAGATAAATGCGAAATATTGCGGATTTAATCCAACGGTGCTGGTTAATTGGAACTTGATCGAAGGGTTATTGTTTCACCTCACAGGTAATCAATCAGTTACAATTCAATTATCATAACTGAATCATGATTCTTGGATGGTTGGCGATTTAGTTGATGATGTGTTTTCTTAGAGATTCGAGGGGTAACTGAAGCAGTTGGAACGGATAAAAGAAACATGCAATGATTATGCATTGTTGGTCATTCTGAATGAAAAATGAGTTGAACTGTAAGAAAGGGAAAATTATAGTATGCGCAGTGTGAGACCAACAATATGCGCAGTGTGAGATAAAACTCATAGATGAGTAACAAATGAGGAATAGATAAAAGCAAGAGCAGAATTGTAGAACAGACAGAGGAAGAGAAGAATTGCAGAACAATTAGAAGCATACCAGATTTACAGAATAGAGAAGAAGTGGTAAGAATCAATTTATCTATGTTGTTGGTTATTCAATCATTTATTTATAATCAGGGTGGTAGGGAGGTGCTAGGGAGGAGCTAGGGAGGACTGCTTTCCTCAGAGGTTCAAGTGGGTGCTTGAACACAGGGAGTTGTAGCTTCCATCTGGTCGCAGCCAGAAAAGCCAGGGTGGTAGGGTGGTGCAAGGGAGAACTGTTGTTCTCTGTTATACAGGTTGGTTCCTGTGTGACTGGAAGTTGGTGCTTCCATCCAATTGGTGCTATAACACTTAGGGAGTTGGTGCTCCTTTCTAGTGGGTTCTAGAGAAACCAGGGAGTTGGTTCTTCCTTCTAGTGGGTACTAGAGAAACCAGAGAGTTGGTGCTCTCAACAAGTTGGTGCTTGTATAAATCCAGTTGGTGATGGAATATTTAGGGAGTTGGTGCTTCCTTCTAGTAGGTTCTAGAGAAACCAGAGAGTTGGTGCTCTCAACAAGTTGGAGCTTGTAAAACAAAGGTAGTAGCCTCACTTTGAGTTGGTGCTCAAACATAGATGATGTACAAAACTTAAAAGACTGCCTATCATTTCAAAGAAGAAGAGGTTTTCTCCCTTTATGGGTTTCCTCATGAAAATCTGTCTCTGTGTATATCATATGTGTGACTGATGCTCATTATTTATGTTTTCCATATGTTGTATAATATTGATGATCACTTGAAGAAATATTAAGAATGGTTTAATAGACTAATATTGTTTAAGCACAATAACAACTGATTCACCCCCCCTCTCAGTTGTCTTAGTAATTAAAACAAGAGTCATGCAAATGAGGATCAAAACTCATAATTAGGAAACACTAAAATAACTCCTGAGCCTACAATCATTAGTGACAGCATGGACACCATAATGCAATCGAGATCTACCTCAGGCATCCATGTTCTGGTAAGCTCTACCACCAAATCGCGACACTTCTAAAGAAGAAATGATGGTTCCATGTTGCAACCTGGTGGGATCGATCCTATGGAAAAGGGATAAAGACAAAAAGTAGGGGTGGAAACCTAACTTATATGCTCAAGTTGCCTATCTGATATTTTTCCCCATGGACCATCAAAAGTGACCCAAAAATCCAAAAAATGTCCTGATACCCAATTGTAACCTTCCAAAGCAACTTTTGAATCACTCTAAATGGTTTTCAATTCAAAGAAAAAGATAAGGGGGGCCAAAAAAGTGACAAAAAAGGGGCCAAAAGGTCTATAAATAGAAGCTGGCAGCTCATTATCACCATTTCTGATTTGGAAATTGACTCTAGAGCAAAAAACCCCTTTGATAAAAGTGGTGTTTTCGGGAGCTACAGTGGATGAAGCGACCATCCGTCTGGACCAAGTAAGTATAAACTACCTCCTTTTGCTTTTAATTCTTTATTTATGCATTTAATTTGGTTTCTTGTGGGGGCATCGACCTTTAAAAGGTCCTCCCTAGGTCCACGCGGGCTGTCTTATGACAACCCGTGTGTACATTCACTTTGTCTGATGTTAGAGCGCATGTACACGCGACTGTCATCACAACAGCCCAAGTGGACCCTCCCATGAGTGAAAAAAGGTTTAAAAATCAAGGCCTAACCCTTTGAAAATTTGCCCATGTGTAGGATGTATGTGCAATGGAGATAACAAGAGCACGAATATATTAGCGCACTAGTTGAGGAAGACCCTAACGCTATGGCGGTGTTAATGCAATGTGGCTTGCTCAATTTTTTTATGTGTCCTTTCATGAGAGCACAACCTAGGCTACTGAATGCCTTGGTTGAATACTGGAACACTGATGCATAAGATTTTATGTTAGAGGGGCAGTCACTGGTGCCCACTACAAAGGATATATACTTTTTGACTGGCCTCTCTAGGAGAGGGGAACCAGTCAATTTCCAGACATTTCCTTCGGGGCCTCATAATATATCATAATTGATAGGAATTTATTGTGAGGCTGGTATAGATCGATCGAGCTCGCAGGTGCCAATAAGCAGGATCACCGATTTATCACTGCGAGTGATTGTGTTCCTTATTGGGCAGATGTCTGGTTCTGCAGCTCTACATCAAGCATCCCGTGCACAGATGAACTGTGTAGTCCAATCCTTAAATGCACATATATTTGACTGGAGCACTACATTGCTGGATTGTATGAAGAGGCAGCTGACAGATTGCCAGTTGCGAACGCAGAGGAACTTCAGGTTCATGACGATTCTATGATATTTCTTCTTTGAAAGAGTTCCTAGTTTCAGTCCTCGAGTGGTGGTACGAGGACATCAGGCCTCTCTTCCTACGGTTTGTAGATGGGCAGTGTTGCTGCCATGACAGGGTGGTGGAAGGACCAATGAGTCCTTTGATGATGACTTCTTTGCTTGGTTGTCGCGACAGATCCCAGCCATAGAGGATTATCCTTATGCTGGGATTGATTTCTCGAGAGATCCTAAGATCCCTGTACCTCTAGGCGAGGAGCAAGGCAAGATGGGTAAGTTTGCATCATTTTTTTTTTTGAAACATATATAATTTTTATGTTTTTTTTTTTTATATATCATTTTTTTATACCAGAGTATTTGACAGATACATGTCTATTGTGTGCAGAAGTGGGACCCTCATGACGTACAGATTATGCGAGGAACAAGCATCATCCTCGGCCAGGGGTCACATTTGTCGCCATAGAGGGACCAACAACAGCATGAGAGCTTCCAGTTGGTGAGGCTGAGAGGGTTTTGAGACAAGTTGAGCGAAATTTTACCTCTGTCACTCACACCATCCCTATGGTAGAGATTGAGGATCTGCCACCATCCATGCAGCCTCATGTAGTGGGGGCAGCACGGACGTGGGTCCGACTGTTTCAACATTTGGAAAATGTTGTTGATTATTACAACAGGGCCCACAGGCCTTGACCTTAGTTAATCTAGACTTTGATAGCTCCACTTGTATATATTTTTTGAGGGTATAAGCCCCATGACTCGTTACTGATCATATTTTTTGAGGCGCTTGCATCCACCTATGTACTCTGATGATTATGATATTATATATGGATTTTTATGCCTTTTTGTGTCTTATGGATCATATTTTCCTTTAAAAATGTATTTACATGTTTATGTGTATGTCTTTTTATATGTGTGCGAGATGCCAGTCTAAAATTTGATTAGCTAGAGTATATGTAACTTGGTTTAATCTCCTAGGAACATGAAAATATGTAATATAATCAAAGCTTCATTCTAAGAGATGTACCCTAAGGAATCTTCAGTGTAAAGTCGGATCATGAACATGATAGACTCTATTTAACTGAGACACAACTAGTTGAGTGTCTAAATAGACTGGAAGATGAGAGATACCAAATGATAGGGCGTCACGAAGCAACTCAATAACTGCACTGTACTCAATGACATTGTTTGTGGTGTCGCCTAAGCATATACCTCCAGAAGATAATAAATAGCCTCGAGATGCAAAAATTACCCAATTTGCGGAGGCAAGCCTCCGAGTGTGCCGGCTAGCACCATATGTGTACCCAATGAACACCTCTAATTCACTTGACATCTGCCACAGTGACAAAAGATAACATAAAAAATGACACGTCCATAATACTAAAAGAAACCAGAAAGTAATAGTACAAAGACTATACATATGTTACAAAAAGTTTACCCAAGGTGACCTACCTATGAGTAATACTTCTTGAGGTATAGCCCATTTCTAGGCTTCACCAAAGCATTTCCCTCAAAGTCAACTAGACGATAAGCACCCTTTTTTAGAACCTCTTTTATGATGAAAGGTCCGAACCACATGGGTTTGAATTTTCCTGCCCCTAGGGGGTCCTTATCTTGGTCATAGACCAAGACAAGGTCGCCTTCAGATAAAATCCGAGGATGAACAGACCGATCATATTGAAACTTGACTTTTTGTTTGTGAGCCTCGTTGTCCAGGGCCGCATCACGACACTGCTCATCGAGCCGCTCAAGGTATAATAATTGTTCTTCAAGTGGAGAAGTGTCTGGCAATAATTGTACTGCCAATTTTAGGGACGAGATCTGACATTCTATAGGCAAGACTGCTTAAACGCTCGTAAACGAGTTGAAAAGGTGAGAAACTGGTTGCAGTATTAACAAACATTTGGTAAGCCCATAATGTCGAGTATAAGATCAAATGTCAATTTGACTTGGCTGCGTTGATCGTTCGCTATAGGATGGTATTAAGAGATTTATTTACAGCTTCCACCTGACCATTTTCTTGGGGGTAGTAGGGTGATGAATGTTCTTGCCGCAACCCAAGCTTTGATGTTAATTCGGTCATAATTTGGTTCTAAAAGTGACTTCCATGGTCAGTGACAATCTCGCTCGGGATGGCGAACCTTGCTATTATCTGGTTAAATAAAAAGAGAGTTGCAGTCTCCCCATCATCTTTAAACGTTGGCATAGCTTCGACCCACTTCGTGAAGTAGTCTACGGCTACAATGATATAACGGTGCCCCCTTGCTGAAGGAGGGTTGCATGTAGTGTAATCAATCCCCCACTTGGTGAAGGGACTAACTGTGATGACAGGAAACATGGGAGCGGGATGTACCCTCATCTTCTGAGATAAGATCTAACATGAGTGACACTTCTTGACCGATTCGATACAATCTTTGATTAGTTTCGGCCATAATTAACTTGCTCGTAAAATCTTTTGGGTTGTTGCCAACCCAGACAAATGACCACCACATGATCCAGTATGGCAATCGTTAAGCATGATAATTTCTTCTTCGTGAGTGAGGCATCGACGCAGGATGCAGTCTACACCTCTTCGATACAACGTATCGTCGAGTATGAGATAATTCTTAGCCTGATAGCGTATACGACGATGCTCATCACGAGAAGCAGAGGTGGGGCACTTCAAAGTCTGGAGATAGAAAAGTATATCTCCGTATATATCTCTGTACCAGGGATATGAAGATGCGATAAAAAATATATCTCCTCTGATAGGTGACTCTTTGGGCATAACATCACCTGACTCGATCGGAAGTTCTGAGATGAGTTCTGCGAAGACCAGTGACTTTTTGGATTTTGATGAAACAAAATCTAAGTCAAATTCCTGAAGGAAAACTATCCATCTACTAATATTTCTGCCGATGACCCGTCGTGTCAACACGTATTGAAACATATTCACAATGGAAATGACGGTGGTCTTGCAAAACAAAACATAATGACGAAATCGTTGGATAGCATGGACTGCTGCCAACACAAGTTTTTCGATATGAGAATAATTTAGTTCTGGTCCAACCAGGCCTTGAATCAGGTAATAAATCACATATTCTGAGAGTGAATCATCCTCCTGAACTAAGACCATGTCGATAGTTGACTTTGTCGCAACCAAGTATAATAGGAAGTCTTTGTTATAATTGAGTGGCCGAAGCAGAGGAGCAGTTGTAAGGGCGTGTTTCAATGCATTGAAAGAACATTGAGCTGCATCGTCCCAATGAAAAGGAACGTCCTTCTTCAGCAAGCACATAAAGCCCTTTGTAATTTTGGCATAGTTTGCGATGAAACGCCTCAAAAAGTTCACCTTGCCCTGAAGACTCTGAAGTTGAAGGATTGTGTGTGCTGGAGGCAACTGAACTATTGCCTCAACCTTCAGAGGATCGACCATGATCCCTGTTGTTGACACTATGAAACCTAACAAACGTCCTGATGTTACGCAAAAGCTGCATTTGTTTGGATTCAAGTGAATCTAGAAGTAGCGACATCGCTCAAAGATTAGTCGGAGGTGTGTGGGATGATCCGTTCTCTTGTGAGATTGAGATGCTAAATCATCTAAATAGGCCTCGACTATATGCTTGAGATCATGGAAAGTAAAAGACATGGCCCGCTAGAAGGTAGCTCCAGCATTTTTGAGACCAAAAGGCATCTTACGATAGGCAAATGTACCCCATGGACAAATGAATGCAGTTTTGTGTTGGTCTTTTGGTTTGATTTGTATCTGATTCTATCCCGAAAAACCATCCATGAAAGAAAAGGCCTTACAACCTTCACATTCATCAATTATCTGGTTGATGAATGGTGTGGGAAAATTATCTTTTGGACATTCCTTATTCAAATCATGGAAGTCCTTACATACATGAATCATGCCCTACTTCTTATTATCTGGCACAAGATTTGACACCCATTGGGTCAAATGGATAGGATAGATAAAACCAAATTTTAGTAGTTTGTCGACTTCAACCTTAATGGATGCTTCTTTCTTGGAATTAACTGGATGAAGCTTCTGCTGAACAGGCTTTGAATCTAGATAAGTTGTGATTTCATGTTCGACTATTTTTGGATCGATGCCTAGCATTTCCTCGTAAGACCAGGAAAAAACGTTGCAGAATTCCTTAAATAGATTTGTGTAGATTTGAATCTCTTCGTGGGAACAATCAGCTCTGATGAAAACATTCTCCATGACGCCAGGGGTTCTGGAGATATTAATCGGTATAGTTTCAGCGATAGTTTCCATATTACCCTCAGCATAAACCTCATGTGTAGCTAAGGGATTAATAGGACAAGACCTATCTCCAGTCATAGTCAAGGTGAATTATCCTGCTTTGATTCTGCTTAACTCTAGGAGGAAGTATGATCTGTGATGGAGATCGTCCCAGGGTTTGTCTGGACTAGTCATTGCTTCAATTATTTCTTCGTCAGAGGGCAAGACTAAATCTAACGAATCGGTATCAGCGAGAGATCCTTGAGCCCAAATAGTCTCTAGAATCAGATCTAGCTCTTGTGTAGGAGTTGGATCTATGTCGGATGAAGCTTTCTAGACTAAAGAGTACCCTACTTCAGCTATAGACAAGGGAATGGACATGCCAGGGTTCCCTGTCCCTTCAATCGTGGCTGATGGGGAAGGAAGTATCCATGGATTGTTGAGGTAAGTCATGAGAAACAACGAAACTTGGAAAATCTCAACCTTATGGTGGTCTGATATGAACTTGACATCTCCTTGAGGGGGAAAGTAATCAAAGGTACCCATCAAATATGGGCACAAACCAACTCCTACGTTGACGATGCCCGATTGGGGATTATCAATCATCGGGACCACGAATGCCCCCAATGAAGGGTCGGGTCTAGAGAAGGACAATTGATCAATGGTCATGATCTGGCCCTCGTGTGGAAACAACAAGACCCGGAAAACTGTAGCAATCGTTGCTTTCATAGAATAAGTCCAACTCCTACCTAACAAGAGATTGTAGTCAAGGGATGCGTCGACTACTTCTACCTCGATGCACACAGTCTTCCCTCCTAGTTGCACAGGGAAAGAGGGAATGATGCCATGTAGTCATAATGAACGACCATCGAAAGTAGTGAGAAGAGTAGGTGACGGAGACAAAATGGGTTGGCCAATGGCCTTCCAACATGCCAATGACATGATGCATGTCAAGGTGCCCTCATCAACCACCGTGAAGAAAATGTTCCGAGTAAAATTTTTCATGGGGTAAGACACTACTATCTGAAATGCTACATGGTAAGGCATACGAGGTTTTAAGTCAGTTGTATCTAGCATGATTGTACATGGATTACAAGTCTCGATAAATCCTAAAGCAGCTAACAAATATTTCCTCTGGGAAGGGAAGCTTTGGAGGACCTCCAAAGAGAACATCGCACAAGGGGTTTGAGACAAATCCTCCACCACAAAATAGTTCTGGGCAGCCCTTGCATTTGGGTTGTGAGAATATTTCTTGAATGTACCTTTTGGGATGCGTGTCATTGTTTCGCCCAAATTCTTCTCGCTCTGGAGAGGAAGATATGGGATTTCAACTTCTTTTCCCTTCTCAGAAGTTCTTGGATTACTGTAGTCATGCGGTCTGATCGATATAAAAGCATCACCTTTCATCATATACACATTCGCGGATGCAGGATTATTCGAAGATGGAGAGGGTCCTTGACTGCCCCCTTCCACACTTGTAGAGGTTTGGGTTAGGTTTTTCCCATGTTGAAATGGATTGGTTAACACAACAGGTTGTTGCTGTGTCACAAACATTTGGGCCTATATAAGCCGAGGAAATTGGTTGGTCTGGTGGTCTTCTGCACACAGGTTGCACGGATACCTCACCTTCTGTTTCTTAGTGTTTCCCCCGCCAACATTATTAGTGGGTTTCTTATCCCCCTTACCCTTCTTTCATTGTTTTTTCTTTCCTTCAGGCTGTTGGGTGGCCTTTGGATTTTTCGATTGCACATTGTGTACATTCGATGTTTGGGTGGGGGGAGCAGCCGAAACAGGTGTCTGGATGGCTACTGTGTGGTGTATGGAAAATTTCTACAATTGTTTCATTAGTTGTTCAACGAGCTGTGTTTGTGCTGAACCAAAAATACCATCGACATGTGGTCCCTCTCTCTATCTGGTTTTTATCAAGTATTGGGTGTGGCGCATCTAGCAAGATCTCGTATAATAAACCAGACTGAGAGTAGATTAGCTCAAGCTGTTGAGCTCTCATGATGGAATCTTCTTTGGAAAACACTCCTGACGTCATGACGTCTTTGGATAACTATGGGACCAAAGACTTAAGGAACCACTCAAGCAGGAATGCTGGTGGGACTGGCACCTTAATTAAACTCTTCCGACGTCTCCATTCTCAGATGTGATCAGAGATATGGTCTTCTTTTGTCTGTTCAAAATTGGCCAGTAATTCTATGCCAGCGTCGTATCTCATAGGTAATTGGAAATGGTTTAGGAAAGATATTGCCAATTCACTGAAGGAAGAGTATCTTGAGAGGTCGAGCTCAATGTACCATTTTGCGACACTCCCAATGAGAGTACATTGAAACAATCGCAACTGTACAGAGTCATATTTTAATGAATTAGACGAGCACCAAAGGTGAAAAGTAGTCACATGATCTCCTGGATCTTCGTTAGGCTTGGCCTTGAACTTTGGTATGTCCGAAGGAAACTTCATCAGCATAGGGGGCCAACGCAGATCATGATAGATAGGGTCATTCAAAATCCTTTTCAAGTATGAGAAATGCAAGGTTGTCAGGAAATGTAGTTTGGGTTGTTGGTGATAACCATGGAAAAAGGGACCTGGAGTTTGACTGGCACCAGGTTGCCAGGAAAATTTCAGTTGTTGGCCTGGGTTCTGGTAAAAACCATGGCCATGACCAACATACGGATTCTGCGTGTGAGGAGACATCATCGACCGATTCCCAAAATAGGACGTAGATGGTTGGGTGTGCATTACATTCAGAGGACTTTGGGAAGGGTTGCTCCATGCTGATCCCATCGGCATAGGCATAGCACCCTGTCCGGGGTTCCATTGGTTGTGAAAAGAATTTCCCCAGATCGACATTCCTAATGAGGGAACTGATCCCTGCAAAGAATTCCAAGGTCCTGATGTGGAAGAAGTTCTTGGGTTTTCCCCCTGTGCAGGAATAGTACCCTACATAGGAATAGGTTGTCTGTAACCAGGGTTTCCCCCAGTCGGGAAAGCAGCTAATGAGAAAGCATTGTTACCAAACACACCAAACAAATAAAATGGTGTCAAACCTACCGGCATATTATGAGAAGGTGGTCCTTGAATCACTGCTCCAAATAAACTATGGTGTATGGGTGCCTGACAGATTGCTGGTGGGTGCCACCGAGCGAAGGGGACGAAAGAGGTATATGACCTCCCCCATATAGGAAAGAATTAAAAGGAGTTGAAGTTCCCCCCACGTGTCCTTGTAGAGGAGCGTTAGAGATCCCTACCCCCAGACCTAAAGTATGTAAAGTGGATTAGGAAAGTACAGGACTTGTACCTAAGCTAGGCATCCCGTATGAGAACGGAGGGCCTACCGCACTCGGTGTGAAAGGGGTAGTGGCCACTGCCATAGACATGATTGGACTACTACTCAAGGTAGAGGCGGTCGAGACCATGGTGGCTCAGATTGGTGATGGTGGGTTAGGAGGTGGAATATTCCCTGTGGTGACAACTGTAGTGAGAATTGAAGAATTCCCAGAAGAAGTGGCAACATTTGTTTCCATTGTTGCGTGTTGTTGTAGGAAAATCTCCTTTCGGACAGGTAGATCATCTCTAAGGTTTGACCTTAACCCTAGACAGAAAAATTCTTAACGTGGACACTGACTTCCTTTCAAATCTATCTAAACTAATGCATGAGAAGGGAGGATATCAGAAGTACCTTTCAATCGATGTTTGTCCCTGCACGCTCCGAGTTGCGCTCCAATCCTTTGCTCCTCGCTGAGGTCTGCAGACAAAACAAGATACGACCACTTCCTACTCTATCAACATTAGCTTGAAAATAGATCTATCACTAAATGATAAGTTCATGTAACATCAAACACAAACTAGAAAGAAACAAGCCAAGCGTGTCATATTGATGAGAATAACGACAGTAGTACTTACAATCGTAGATGCGAATGCGACAGCTTCGTCAAGTCCTCTTCGTCTAACCCTTGCCTGAAAGATCCACAACCTAGATAACAACAGCTTCCTTGATCACTCTCCTTTGGCTGACTGTCAATTTCCTCCAAGATCATAAGTTTCATATGTTCAGTTCTTCCCCCTTTCCACCATCATAGAGCC
>JZKD02S1900165.1:142056-158254 GCA_000966675.3 Picea glauca
TATGGGAGAGAGAGAGTTCTTTCACTAACAAGCACAACTACGGAATGCTCTCAAACAATTCTTTTTCTCAATCAAATCCTGATGTGATGCAAACTTTTAAATGCCTTCTAATATGATCAATCAATCATGAAGATATCTTTATTGTTTGCGTATGGATGGTGATCAATATAACACAATGCTTATCTTTGCCAATTATCTTCTTGGTATGAATGAAAACCAAACTAGCATAAGAAAAAGTCACACAAACAATACACCCTTCGTAGTAATCAAACGAAAAAGCGAAGGAAAGGAAACAATCAAAGAGAAAACAAAAATTTTACACCCAACAAGAGTTGAAGAACAAATCACCTTGACTGAAAACAAGATACAGAGGTCTGTAGACCTTTGATGACCTTCACCAGGGTTTTACTCAATTGAAGAGAAGAGAAAAACAATGCATAGGTTTCAAGCTTCACTCAACAGGAAAAACTCAATGCAAAAAGGTGAAGAAGGTTACAAGATCCAATCAACAAGGTGTTTATTCTTCAAAAAGATAGATGTTTAAAGCTAAAAGGGAAGACAAGTCGACTCACCAGATCACTCAGCTGAAGAGCCACAGAGGCAAACCCTGAAAAATGCAATTGTGGAGGGTTTTTTGGCCAAAAGGGGGCTGACGCTCTGTTTCCAAGGGAAAAGAGCGTTATAGCGCTCTGTGTAAGTCTACTAGAAGCACTGGTGCTCTGATAACACTAGGTCAGGGGCGCCAGGGTCTAAAAGTCCTAGAAATGTCAAAAAATTTCAAAAATCGAGATCTAAGCTTGATAAATATGCTGAATGTGACAAGGTAAGGAGCCAATTAGCTCATGAAACTTATCAAAGAGGGGTGAACTAGGTCTCAAACAATCAAGGGACAGAACAAGGTCAATGAGGAGAAAAATCCAAACAAGAGGTTTCGATTCGAGGCTATCTCCCCAGTGGAGTCACCAGTTTCTGTTGTAGGAAAATCTCCCTACGGACAGGTAGATCACCTCTAAGGCTTGACCTTAACCCTAGACAGAAAAATGCTTAACGTGGACACTGACTTCCTTTCAAATCTATCTAAACTAATGCATGAGAAGGGAGGATATCAGAAGTACCTTTCAATCAATGTTTGTCCCTGCATGCTCTGAGTTGCTCTCCAATCCTTTGCTCCTCGCTGAGGTCTACGGACAAAACAACATATGACCACTTCCTACTCTATCGAAATTAGCTTGAAAACATATCTATCACTAAATGATAAGTTCGTGTAACATCAAACACAATCTAGAAAGAAACAAGCCAAGCGTTTCATATTGATGAGAATAATGACAACAGTACTTACAATCGTAGATGTGAATGCGACAGCTTCGTCAAGTCCTCTTCGTCTAACCCTTGCCTGAAAGATCCACAACCTGGATAACAACAACTTCCTTGATCACTCTCCTTTGGCTTACTGTCAATTTCCTCCAAGATCATAAGTTTCATATGTTCAGTTCTTCCCCCTTTCCACCATCATAGAGCCTGTTTATATAGATTGGGAAGGGCCTAACCTCTTGAGTTATGTTTAGAACCAGTTGGGGACCTTCTCCTTAGATCAGGGATATTTTGATGAAATCGAGAATTCAAGCACAACTGCCTCCTAATCTCGAATGATCTCCCCCTTATTCTCCTCAACGGGCTAACAATTGATCCAGAATAGGGAGCGCTCCCCCAAAAGGGGTATCAGAGCGTTGTAGCGCTCCTGTTGTGCCTTGGGAAAGCGCCAGTGCTCTTAAGATGAGCAACGCTCCTCCAGAAGGGCCTAAGGGGCATTATAATTCTCCTTGAAGCATGGCAGAGGAGTGCCAGCGCTTCTGCAGTAGTAGTAGGGGAGCGTTCCCCCTCAAAATCAGTTTTTCAGGGTTCCTTTCAGGTGTCAAGAGCTATTTGATTGCAGTAGACCATTTCTTGATCTTCAAATCAGTCATATGAGGTGTCATAAGTGCCTCCTTAGTGTCTTTATCACGGAATCATGTCTGAACATTGTTTACGACACTAATGATCAACTTGCGACACTTGCAAAAGTTGCAGGGAAGATGCGACACTTACGACGATCGATAGGGATAATGCGACACTTATCTATCTGAGCAATTTTGACGTGTAACACGTGCGACACTGTCTGGCACTCGTAAGGGTGAATTTGTATGATGATGGGTGTCGAAAGATCAGTGGTTGGAGTTTCATATGGACCAATAGATTTCTCTCCAAGTTCTAAAATGGTCGTTTCCTCTGGATGTTGGTCGGGTACAGTTTCCTGTGACTCGATCACTTCAAAAGACCCTTGTTGGTATATCTTTCACCTTAGTAGTGGCAGAGGTGGTTCCAGTGTAACCAGTGATAGGCCCAGAAGCCTTCGCGACTGGCAGAGCTTGTGATCCTCCACTATGTGAGAATATCAAAGACACACTAGGGCTTTATATTCGTTCAAAAAACAACACACACTAAAAAGGTCCCTCTAAGATAAAACAAGAAAACACTAAACCAGTTACAACAACCAACACTAGAGAAACTTACTAGTGCAAGTTCAACTCGAACATGGAAGCACCCTCCGGGTATACTCTATAAAGAGTGGCTTTATGTCTGTCTTAGGTACTGTGATATAGCCTCGCAGTCACTTGTGTACGTCTCTAAAAAGATAGGAAACTAGGTTTCTAACAAGCGAACAGTCACCAGGTGGGTACAGTCGACAGTCGGGTAGACCACAATGAGCAGGGTATTGATCTTGAAACCTGTCAATGGTATCAAAGGCAGGTGGTCTAGAAGACAACTGAGGACCTTGAAAGGATTCGAGACCCATGAAGCTCTGTGGCAAATGCAATCGACGGAATCCCAAGACAAGCCCTCTATATATGTTCTCCACTACGATTGGTCCAGCTTTGGAGGGGTTATCTCCGCTACCTTTCTACACGCGACCTCATTTTTAGCCCCTGTGTTAGAGGGGGGTCCCGAATAACTTTCACAATACTGGACTTTGACACTCCCTAACTCAGACTCCAATGTTTGATTTAATGGCCTTGAAGTGTTTCCTCTCCAACCTAATTCAAGGCCCTAACCCTAAACTAGTTGGTTGACCCTACAAACATAAAAAGTATAATGAATTTTAGATTTAGTGTTATTTTTTATGGATTTTCTTAAGTCAAAGGTTATAAAAGTGAAACTAGTGATGTTTGAAAGATGAAAGAAAAATAAACAGAAAGATGGAAAAAAAATAACTTCTTCTTGACTCAAATCTTAAACAACTTTTCAAACTAAATTTTTTCTAAGATCTTTGAACAACAAACTCAAAGCAGGATTTCAGTCGACTACGAGCTTCTTATGATATAATTAAACCGTCAAGAACTTATGAAAGAAAATAATTTTCCTGGTTACTAATGCAAACTAACACTATTTAACCAAACAAAGAAAAAAAAAAGTTTTTTTTTTTTATTTGAATGCTCACAAAGCAAAAAGCAAAAATATCAATAAGTAAAGACCAAGAAAACTTCTGGCTTAAGCACACATCGCAAAGAGTCACTTTAAAAATAACACACAAGAAAATTAAAACTGGACTCTCACACTTGTCTAAAAGCCCTAGAAAAATAAAATTTTGAGGAAAAACTTCTTAATGAAAAAGGAAGCTATTATTGTGATCAAACCTAAGTTACTGACCGCTTATGAAAGAGACCCAAAAACTTGAGAGGTACAATTATTGACAAAGGAAAGGATGACTGCCTCACCTTAAACAAAAATTTTCTCCACAGGCAGGCTGCGGACAGTTCAACAACTCGCATGTGCACACGAGTTGTGTATAGTCAGGGTGCATGTACACGTGTGCAGACCTTATACAAACCACGTGTACTTCTGAAACTCTTAAAAATGAAAGGACAAGCAATCAAGCCCAGGAAGAGACTACTGGTACTGAGAACCAAAATCTCTTGAAGACTCAGACACTTACTTTGACAGAAAAAAGAAAATAATTCAAGGAAAAATTCATAGAACAAACCAATCTGAGGTGAAACCTAAGCTATAGACTGCAAAAAATAAAGACTAGAATGAGTTCTAGAAAATTCCTAAGAAGGATTATTTCTGACAGGGGAGAGGATGACTGCCTCTCTAAAAGAAATTTTCTGAAATCATACACGTGACTGACACTTCCTCAGCTAGCGTGTACACGAGGGCTGTGGGAAGGTAGGGCACGGGTACATGCGTGCAGACCTTATATAGGCCACGTGTATCTCTGTGGGTCTTGAAAAAAAATGCATTCAAGAAAAGAAAAAGAGATAACTGGTATGGAAGACCATCATCTCTGTTAGCTCAGAATTTTGCAGAAACTTTAAAAACAAGGAATGAAACTAGTTCTTAAAAATACCCAAGAAAAAATATTCCCAGAAACCCTAGAGATCCCTAGTATGGTCGCCAATTATGTTGTGGATGGGAAATCCCTCCTACGGACTAGCACTAAGGGTTTTATCATGCATGCAAAAATGACCTAAAGATTCTTACTTTTTACCATCATCCCATGCCTAAACCCCCATTACTCATATGTAAATACAAGGCTCAAGAGATTAAGTTGACGTACCTTATTTTTCGTGTTTGATGTCGATCCCTTTTTGTGCTTGGTAATTCTTTGACTGTAACTCTCCTCCCAATGCTGACCTGCATTCACTAAAGACAAACAAAGAAATCCACATGCATTCAATCTATGAACTAATGGGTTAGAGATTTAATCAATCATACAATCAATATTCCAATAATGACAATCTCATATGGCGGGACGAGAAAAAAAATTATTTTATTAACTTCACAATGATACCTTACAATGATAAAGTCGGCTACTGCTCCTCGATCTTGATCCTGGGCTCTTCTTCCACTATCTTCCAACTACTTTTCTCTATACTTCTATTTGCACAAGGATGGATAAAGGTTGGGACAAAGGGAATGCTCAATCGGGAATAGTTTCTTTACTATGATTCTCCTCCTTCAAATGGGACCCCTAACCATTCTTTTATAGGCTAGAAGAAGCTAGGTATTTGGTCGAGTGACTGGTCATGCATGGATGAAAGGTTTAGTTAACTTACCCAAAGTTGTGTGTTCTGTCAGCAACTTTCCTTTTTCCGTGCTTTTGTAGGTACACGCGGGTTGTCTTGGGTCAGCTAGCGTGTACATGTGTGCAATAATGGAGTAAGGCACGTGGGTTTTTATAAAAGGGGTTTTTAAGAAGAGTTGTTCAACAATGTTTTTGCAAAGAAGGAATCTGAGATGGATTGATTTCAGGTAAGCATGTCTGGTGCAAATTAGGGTTATAACAATCACTCTCACGTTCTTGAGAATTTGGTAGTATTGTTAAGGGTATAATTGATTCTCCTTAGTTAGCATCATGAAAGATTGAGTATTATTGTTGGAAACTCTACGATATACTACATAGGTATAGCACTAGACATTCCTATTATTTTAGGGCCCTATTGAACCTATATAGCCTAGGTAGAGAAATTCCTATCGAACTTGGACTATCTGGAATTTTTAAAATTTAGTCCATACAATAATACTTTGGTAGTAGAAAAAATCATGATTGAACCATCGTGGGTGACCTATCAAGAGAATCATTGTGTGAAACTGATTGGATTAGCATAGATCATTGATAAACTCATTGATGGACCCATATGGCTCCATGAATATGACCCAGATTATTTTGAGAATGAAATAAAAGAAAACCAAAAACAATTTTAACATAAAGAAACCCAAAACCATAACCCCGGAAGATGAAACACCAAAAGGTTTGCGGGCTCCGATGGGGGTAGTTGGTACGCCAACTTCCCAAGTGCGTAACTTTTTCATACGATCTTAGTTGGGGCATTATATACCTTGTCAAAAATTTCTAGTCGAGGAGTACATATTTTGTTGCCCACACCATGTGTATAACTAATTTTTGGGCACAATCGTGCCCAAAATAAATCATTTAGGGCCCCAAAACGACCCCAGAAGTTCATGACCCAAAAAACAATAGAAAAACTGCCAAGGTGGAAACCCATTTTTTGAGCCAGTGGAATAGGTGGGTGGCCACCATTTTCCTCCTAGATCAATCCTCCCCCATTAGGAAGAAATGGTTTTCATTGTGTCAAGTCCCCGAGGAATCTTTTGTTGAATCTGAACCTTGGTGAGTTGCTTGCCTTGCTGAAGAAGCTGCCCTGCTTAGCTTGTTAAAGGTTGTTATGAACCTGTTGTTGGAGGGGTTGGATCTGTTTAACCAGTATGGCTACATGATATTCTTGAGTGTGGGAGGAATATGTTGGTGAATATGGAGCATGAATAACATGAATGGATTTATCATAACTTGGTTTAACTTGGTAGTGTGGACGCACCCCCGTAGGCGTAGTAGGAATATATTGGTGCTCTTCTACAATCTTGTTGATATGCTTTTTCTGGATAGAAGGGTCTTGGGTTGAGGTTACAATGATTTTATTTTCCTTCTTGTCTAACCACATTGTGAAGAGGATAAAATTTTTGATATGAGAGATTACTTTGCAACACTGTTTTGTTGGTATAGTAGTTGAAACTACCTCTGGTATCATGTAGGGATGACCCCCAAGAGTAAAAGTGATGTTGTGGGGTTGAGAATCATAAGAAACAAAAGGCCTCCACATATATGGATGGATTAACAAAACATCATAAAATTCTAGTGGGGCAACATCACACAATACCTCATCCTTGAAGGGCTTGATGCCATATGACATGCAACACTACTGGCTGACACAAAGATCTCGTCCCTAGCGGAGCCATCCAATGTTGTATAGATGTGGGTGTGGTGTTGTCAACAAATAGAACTGCTTGATGACCTCTTCTAAGATGAGGTTCTTCTAGATTCCTCTATCAATAATAAAATGTAATGGGGTCCCCTTCACCCACATGTGTGAATGGAAAAGGTGCCTCCCTTCTAAGGATCCTCTGGTTCTTCTAGTTGGATTGTTGCGGTTGCGATAGTAGTAGTGGGTTCTACATTAATTATATGTCTCCTTTTATTATTGTTTGAATCGGAGTCTGAGTCGTACTCGACTCTATTTTTTTGAGCTCGGCTACCAATGATTGTTTCAATCGACATTCATCAATTTTGTGCCAATGAAGTTTGTGGAAGTCACACCACTTCCCAGTGTCCTTCTTTATCTTCTCACTGCCCTTCTTTTACTATGGCTTGGACTCTTTGTCTTGAGGTTGAATGTTATGTGAGTTAGGGATACCTTTACCATACTTTTGTTTTTGTGTATTTGCAGACCCAGATCCCTGTTTGTTCTGTTGCTTAAATTTATGCTCGATTTTGACAACATATCTATAAGCATCTCCCAGTGATGAGATGTCCAGAAACTCCATTTATGTTTGTATGTACTTGTGTAGATCCTCGCGGTATTTTAGAACCAGATTTCGCTTAGATTATTTTATACCCATCTTGGTGAGCAAGGTATGGAAGGTATTTGTGAGCTCCGACACTTTTTGGTCCCGCTTTTTATGCATCGTGGTCCATCTCAAGTACTGGTCATCATAGTTTCCCACGGGGTAATATTGCTCCTTGACCAAATCCATAAAAAAATCCCAAGTGGGCTCGACCCCAAATATTCCAGACTCCTCTGTGGAATTTTAATCCTAGTAAGTTTCCCATGAATGTTTGAAATGGGGGAGAGCCTTAAGGAGCGCAAAGGTGATATTTTCTCTGTTGGAAAAATTGTGAACATAGAAATAACCTTCTAGCAAATTTAACCATTTTTCCGAAGCATACACATTGATCTGTCCTTCAAATATGGGAATTTCAAAATTAAATTGTACCTTGAATGGGGTAGCATCTCCAAAGAAAATGCTTGAAGAAGATGCACCTGTCATTGTCGACAATCGTTGAAGGATTTGGAAAATATTCTCCAACATCTTATTCCTCTGTTGCACGAGGGATTTCACAAGAAACAACTTGATGAGATCTTATTCTCCCTCATTCCTCTTCTCTTCCACTATGGGAGGTCGCTTGGGCTGGAGAGAGAGGTTATTCTCAAGGGAAACTAGCTCGATATCTAACTCTCCATATACTGACCTCGTCGGGGACATGCACAAGAAATGAAAAGAAGTAGCCTGCTCTGATACCACTAATCTAGATTATTTTGAGAACGAAATGAAGGCAGAGATATAAAAATTAAATACACATAGATATTGCGAGATACACATAAATACTACAATAAACAAAGAGATACACTAATGCAAAATTTTTATTAATGAGAGAATGTAAAAAAACTATAAAATTACAGAGTAAATGACTCACTATAATGGTGACAACTTATCTCTAAGAAGAGACGTGATGGATATGATCATTCGCAAGAAGATGAAGATGTTTTCAATGAGGATCTAGAGGCCTTTTTAACATAAAGAAAACCCAAATTCCTAACCCTGGAAGATGAAATGCCAAAAGGTTTGCGGGCCCTGATGGGGGTAGTTGGTACGCCAACTTCCCAAGAGCACAATGTTTGCATATGATCTTCATTTGGGGTGTTCTATACCTCATCGGAAAGGTCTATTTGAGGATTACATATTTGTTTTGGCCCAAATGATTCCTTTGGCTATCATGTGGGTTTTTTCATGCCTAGAAAACGTCCTTTAGGGACTCAAAATGACCCTAAAAGTTCAGGACCCAAAAAATTGTAGAAAATATGCCAAGGTGGAAACCCATGTTTTAAGCCAGTGGAATAGGTGGGTGGAAATTGAATTCCACCTGGACCAATCCTCCCCCCTTAGGAATCAATGGTATCCATTAACTTCTTGAAGGTTGTTATGAACTTATTGTTGGAGAGGTTGGATATTTTAACCAATATGGATGAGTGATATTCCTAAGTGTGGAAGGAATTTCTTTGTGAATATGGAGCATGAATAACATGAAGGGATTTATCAGAACTTGGTTTGACTAGGTAGTGTGGAGGTACCCCCACAGGCGCAATAGGAATATGTTGGTGCTCTTATAAAATCTTGTTTATCTGCTTCTATTGGATAGAAGGGTCTTGGGATGAGGCTGTAGTGGTTTCGGTTTCCTCTTCTGACCAATTTATGAAGAGTATAAACTTTGGGGTAAACAAGATTACTTTGCGACATTGTTTTGTCGGTACAGTAGTCAGAACTACCTCTGGTATCTTGTAGGGTCGACCCTCCATAATAAAAATGACGCTACGAGGTCGAGAATTGCAAATAGGATGATGCCTCCACATATATGGCTAGACTAATAGAACATCACAAACTTCCAGTGGGGAAAAATCACACACTACCTCATCCTTGAAGAGATTGATGTCATATGACAGGCGACACTACTGGCTGACACAAAGATCTTGCACCACCTAATGTTGTATGGCTCTGGGTGTGGTGTTGTCATAAATTCCAACTTCTTGATGAAATTTGTTGAGATGAGGTTCTTCTGGCTTCCACTATCAACAATAAAATGAAATGAGGTCTCATTCACCCACATCTATGAATGGAAAATGTGCCCCCCTTCCTCAGGATCATATGGTTATTCTGGTTGGATTGTTGCGGTTATGACAGTAACAATGGCTTTTACATCAATTATCTGTCTCCTTTTATTATTGTATGAATCAGAGTCTAAGTCAGGGCTCAACTCTATTTCTTTGAGCTCAGCTACCAATGAATTTTTCGAGCGACATTCATCGGTGTTATGCCAAGGGAGTTTTTGGAAGTAGCACCACTTCCCAGTGTCCTTCTTTGTCTTCCCATTGTTCTTATTTTCATATGTCTTGGATTGGTTGTCTTGAGGTCGACTATTCTGTGAGTTAGGGATGCCTTTACCATAATTTGGTTGTTGTGGATTTCCAGACCTAGATTCCCGCTTGTTCTACTACTTAAATTTCTGCTCGATTTTGACAACATATCTATACGTGACTCCCAATGATGAGATGTCCAGAAAATCCATTTTGGTTTGGATGTACTTGTGTAGAGCCCTGCGGTATTTCATAACCAGGTGTCGCTTAAAGTCTTTTATACCCAGCTTGGTGTGCAAGGTATGTAAGGTATTTGTGAACTTCAACACTGTTTAGTCCCGCTTTTGATGCAATGTGGTCCATCTCATGCACTGGTCATCATAATTTCCCATGGGGTAATATTTCTCCTTGACCGCATCCATAAAAAAATATCAAGTGGGCTTGGCCCCAAATATTCCAGACTCCTCTATGGAATTTTTATCCTAGTACATTTCCCACCAATGTTTGACATGGGGGAGAGCCTTAAGGAGCACAAAGGTGATATTTTCGCCATCGGAAAAATTGGTAATAGAGAAATAACATTTTGGAAAATTTAACCAGTTTTCAAAAGCATCCACATCAATATGAACCTCTGACGCAGATCCCCAACCCTTGGGCCAAGATCCATGTAGGATCGTTCTAAATCTTCCCCTGAGTCTGATTGACTCTTTGATTTCCCCACAGGGAATACTTCACACACACAAACAGGTGTATTCCACAGGTCCTTTTGAGTTATGCCTACGTGATCAAACACCGATGTTAACTCCATAATCGACCAATAAATGTGATCGCGGCTTTTTCCCTTTTGGGATTTCGGATTTCATGATTTCGTGAATCCTATTATTGAGCCCCTTGTCTCTTCAACCTCTGAAACATGAAGTGTCAACAAGGGTTGACTCTTTCAATGCACCAAAAAAATGCTTCTTGTTTCCATTTATTTTGGCTTTTTCCTTTTCGCGATTTCACGAGTTGTGTGACCATGCAACTCTACCTCTTGACTCTCAAAATCCCGAAATCCGATTGAGCCCCAACGAAAATTGTCCTTCAATATTTCAGGATTTTTTCCTTTTGTTTTTGAGATTTTGTGACTTGCGAAAATCCACGACAGATAGGTTCCTCACCTCCCGAAAATCCAATCTCCGAATTCCTGAAGCCTCACCTCCAACATGATCTATGACTGAGATCCTCCACGATCCAATGGCTCTAGATATTTTGGATTTTCACGAATCGAGATTTTGAAACTCTCGATTTCGAAGATCGCTGCCTCCTCTACTTCTCGACACCCGAAGTGCCGAAATGCCGAAATCCCAAAATTCACCCCAAGGCACGTCTCATTTCATGACTTCAGGATTTTCAATGCTAAGCACCCCGACTCCTTGTCATCAAGATTCCCGATATGCCAAACTTCGAAATACTGAAATGTCGAGATTCCACTTCAAAGGGGATCAACAGCTATGAACTTCCCTTGATTCGACGGATGGTGCAATTTCGCATACTGGGAGTTTGCGATGCAATGACTCCAAAATCACTTGCCACTCCAAACTTTGAAACCTGAAATAACAGATTTTGAACGCAAGATCGACGGCTCCTGACACTTTTCATCCAATGTTAATTACTCCTCCTGATATTTCTGAATGCTGAAAGGTACTCAACCTTAACCTTCTCACAGATCTGCGAGATCCAACGGTCCACGTGATTTCGTGAGATCTCCTCGAAGAATTCTGACCGCCTGATTCACTCCTCAATGAATTCTGCGAGACAAATCATTTTTCTCCCTCCTGAACTTCTCTTTTATGAGATTATTTTGACTTTCATCTCCCTTTGAACACTTCAAAGGTACTATCCCTCTTGAGATTTCACTTGCAAACTCAAGTCCCCAAAAGGATTTCTTCTCTCACTCCTTGCGGCAATCTTTCAAATAACCTCTGGTTATTTGAGTCCTCACCTCTATGCACTCTTTGCAACAATAGTCCTTCCACCTTCACCTTAGTTGATAACTGCTAAGGCTTCAACTAGCCTGCACACACCTTGCATGACTCTGTGCTTTACCTGCACTTCTGCTGGTATTAGAACAACGGTATCTCTCCTGAGCTTTTTGAGATAAAACTCAGACTCTTGTCAATGTACACCTTGTGGACGTTTCACTGCACTCCTTGCAAGATCTCTCAGGATGAGAAACAATTGAAACTCGTTTTTCTCCTCTCTTAGACTTCATACATTCAACATGAAATCACACATTCAACCCTGCATTGAAACAAATACATAGAGAAAGAAATAAATCAACTGTAAGCATACCATTTAGCAAATGTAAACAGTAAGCATCATAACACCATGAAAATTGAGTCAAAGCTTCATATATTAACTCAAGTGCTCCTGTACATGGGTTCTTCTCTATAGCTCTCTGCTACAGCTTAACAACTTATGAAATCTCTCTTCTTTTGTTCTAATCATACAATAATACAAGGGTGAGGGTGTCTATATCCGTTTTCCCTCCTATGCTTCTAAAACTGTCTAATCTCTTAATTCAAATATACCTACTTTCATTAAACAGACTTAATGTCTATTACATCCGGTTAATGTCTATTACATCCGGCAGATGAGAGAAAATCGCTCAAGATCTATTTACAACATGCAAGTACACTTCCTTTAACTACTACATTAATATCTACTCATTAATTTTTCAAAAACATTTCAAAATGTGCAAAATGTGTGCTATGCTTTTTCAGCTGTCTTTCGCCTTTATGCTTGCTTGGATGGTTGCTTACGATGCTCCTGCATCATACTCCCTCACTTGAAAATTTTCATGAAATCCTGTTCATGAGCTCTTGCATGGTCTGTCCATGCTTATGAATTTTTGCTTCATCTTCCCAACTAGCATCTTCAACTAGATGTCCCTTCCATTTGACCAAGTATTCCAAATACTCTTTCCTCCTGGTCTTTTTGCTAATCCTTTTGTCAATTATGCCTTCCATATGTGTCTTTTCAGCTATAGGCATTTGTTTTGTCCATTGAATCTCTTTCTGTTCCTCCTCTACTCCTACTTCTTCAACTCTGTAAGGGTACAAATCCACAACATTGAATATCAGTGAGATTTAGATCCCATTAGGTAATTCAATCTCATATGTGTTTGCCCCAAATTTCCTTATGACCTTGCATGGTCCAATATTTTTCATCTTCAGTTTGTTATATGTTCCCCTTGGGAACCTTTCCTTCCTTAGATGCGCAAGAATCATATCACCAACTTCAAATTGAAGTTCTCGCCTGTGTTGATCTGCTCTCCGCTTGTGTTCTTGACTTGAACTCTGCAATCACTCCTTGACTCGGCTGTGAAGCTCCTTCATTCCTTCTGCAAAGTCTTCTACACTAGCATTCCTGAATTCATCTTGTTCCGAATCTTTCAATTTAGAAACTCCCCTTGGTTGCATTCCATATACAATCTGGAATCGACTCTGCCCTGTGCTTTTGTTAAGTGAATCATTATAAGCAAATTCCTCTTGTGGAAGAATGTGATCCCATTGACTGTGGTGTTCAGTCACTAAGCTCCTCAACAAATATCCCAAGCTTATGTTCATGACTTCTATCTTCCCATCCATTTGAGGATGATATGCTAAGCTAAAAGACAAACTTGTCCCCATCTTTTTCCATAAAGTCCTCCAGAAATTTCCTACGAACTTGGTATCCTGATCAAAAATGATACTCCTTGGCAAGTCGTGAAGTCTGACGACTTCCTTGAAAAACAGGTCCGCAATATGAGTTGTGTCACTGGTTTTCTGGCATGGTATGAAATGTGCCATTTTTGAAAATATGTCGACTACCACAAAGATTGAATCATAGCCTCTCTGTGTTCTTGGCAGTCCCAATATAAAATCCATGCTCACTGCATCCCATGGCCTTTCTAGTATGGGTAATGGTTGATATAACCCTATGTTCTTCCTTTTCCCTTTTGTGTGCTGACAAATCCTACATATGTCCACAAATTTCTTAACATCTGTCCTCATCCCTGGCCAAAAATATGAGCCATTCAACTTTGAGAACATCTTATCATGACCGAAGTGTCTGGCCAATCCTCCACTATGTTTCTCCTTCAATAGGTTCTCCCTCATGGAGAATTTTGGAATACATAGCTAATTGCCCCAGAATAATAACCCATCTTGGATCATATACTTGGTCCATTGGCTTTTGTCCCTGAGAACTGGATTCTTAGATGCCTCATATGCCTCCTTAAAATCAGGGTCATCCCTATACTTTTCTTTGAGGTTATCAGAACCCAAAGTCTTGACTTTGAATTCCTTCATAAGAAAACATTTCTTGCTCAAAGCATCAACAACTTTGTTAGCAATTCTAGAAATATGATTAATCACAAAAGTAAAATTCTGCATGAATTCAACCCATTTAACATGCTTTTGGTTCAACTTCTCCTGTTGAGTCATGAATTGTAAAGCATAATTATCATTGTACAAAACAAACTCTTTAGGAACCAAATAATGTATCCCTTTCTTTAGCGCTTGTATAACTGCATAGAATTATTTGTCATATGTTGAGTACTGAATCTTCGCTTCATTTAGTTTCTCACTGAAATATGCGATCGGCCTGTCATCTTGGCTCAAGACCGCTCCAATTGCAAATCCACTCGCATCACACCTGACCTAGAATGTCTTGCTAAAATCCGGCAAAACTAGAATTGGTTGCCCTGTGATCTTCTTCTTTAGCAGGTTGAAGCTCTTCTCTGCTTCTTCTATCCAGTGAAAAGATTTATGTATTTTCTTCACCGTATCCATCATTGGTGCTCTGATTCCACTGAAACTTTGAATGAATTTCCTATAGAAACTTGCCAAACCATGGAATCTTCGAACTTAAAACACACTCTTTGGCGATGGCGAATTCTTAATTGCATCTACCTTTTCTGGATTCATCTTCAACTCATTTGCAGAGATAACAAAACCCAAATAAATGAGTTTTTTCCTCATAAATGATGATTTCTTCTTATTTATCAACAATTTCTCTTGCTGTAATCTTCTCATTACTACAACTAAATGCTTCAAGTGTTCTGCTCCTGTTTTACTGAAGATTAATGTATCATCAAGATATACGATGACAAATTTCCTAATGAAATCCTTCAGGACTTCATTCATCAACCTCATGAAAGTACTAGGTGCATTCGTTAAGCCAAATGGAATGACAAGCCATTCATACAGCCCCTCATTCATCTTGAATGATGTCTTCCATTCATGACCTTCTCTCATTTGAATTTGATGATACCCACTTTTCAAATCAATCTTTGAAAAAAACTTTTCTCCACTCAAGCAATTCATCAAGTTGTCCATCCTTGGTAATGGAAATCTATATCTGATGGTAATATTATATATTTCCCTTGAGTTTGTACACATTCTCCAGCCTCCATCTTTCATTAGGCTGAGCACTGTTGGAACAGGCATGGACTCAATCTCTCTCGAATCAATCCTTTTTCCATTAAGTCTTGGACCTATCGCTTGAATTCTTCATTTTCTCATGACGTCAACCTGTACACGGCTTTGTTCGGTAAACTGGCTCCATGTATAAGATCGATATGATGACTTATACTCCTGATAGGTGGTAACGAACAAGGTAGTTCGTCCACTACTACATTAGCAAATTCTCCTAGCAATTCTTGGATTTATTCAGGTAGGTCATCTATTCTTGTACTAGTCAAAACTGTAAGTTTTAAAACTACGAAGTAAACTAATGCATATAGATTCTTAAGCAATACATAAATTAATCAATGGCTCATACACAGAGTACACAGAGATTTTATACCGGAAACCCTCAACCAGGAAAACCTTTTTTATTTTCATTATATCGAATTTTACCATTCGGCATACAATATATACAATGTTTTTAGGTATTTCGTAGATACCAAAACCCTAATCCCTTAATCTAGGATTAATTTACAAATCCGCTAAAAATAGAAAAATCCACTAAAAATAGCAAAAACACCCAAAAACAAATTTTGGGGTGCTGCCCCGAACCCCGTCGGCCTCGGGCTACTTCCACGTGCCAAATGTTGTGCGTAACCAAGGGGGAACATACTTTCCCCCCCCCCCCGGACCCCCCCAGGAAAGCGCCCAGTGCACACAACAGAGCTCTAGGTGAAGGGATCGTCAGACGCAGTTGTCGTATATGACGCACCCACACACACACACATGCAAAGAATATAACACATACCCAACATTCTCCCACTTCTTGTTTTCTTTGCATCCAGGGGTCCAGGGGATTATATAGTCAACAATCCAAGGCAACAATTCCCATTGTTACTCTACACCAGGAGAAATTTTCTATGCTCATAGACTTTGTCAATGAATCTGCAACATTCTTCAAAGTGTCAACCTTTTCCAGCAACACCTTTTTTTCCTCAACCATGTCTCTCACAAAGTGATACT
>JZKD02S1900165.1:161256-180037 GCA_000966675.3 Picea glauca
ATACAGCTTCTTTCGAAGAAACAACTTGTTTACCAGGGACTTTGATTGATACAAATTCCCTAACTTATCCCATAGTTCCTTGGTTGTAGATTCTCCCGAGACATTCAACAACATCAAATCTGCCAGGCAGAGTCGAATAGTACTCCTTTCTCTTCTATCCAACTTGTCCCAAACTTCCTTCAACATACCAGTAACTGGTGTACTAGTAGTTTGTGTACTGGTAGGTTATGTACCAGTAGCTTGTGTGCTTGTATATGGTGTACCAGTAGGTTGTGTACCAAGATCCACAATGATCCATTGTTCTTTGTCTACAAGAAGGTCCTCCATCTTGAGCTTCCATAGCTCAAAGTTTTTACTGTTGAACTTCTCTATCTCGATTCTATATGAGCTCAACATTCGTCTTTATTTACTCAAATATCCACTGCAAAAGCTCCCACTAAACCCAGGTTTATCATAGACCCAAGGTAAACTTGATCTATCAAGACCGAACCAAACCCTCAGCAACAAAGGTGTCCCTCTGAAGCCAAAAACGAGCTCTGATACCACATGTAAGTTTTAAACCTACGAAGTAAAGAAATGCATATAGATTCTTAAGCAATACAAAAATTAATCAATGACTCATACACAGAGTACACAGAGATTTTATACCAGAAACCCTCAACCAGGAAAACCTTTCTTATTTTCATTATATCGAATTTCACCATTCGCCATACAATATATACAATGTTTTTAGGTATTCCATAGATACCAAAACCCTAATCCCTTAATCCAGGATTAATTTACAAATCCGCTAAAAATAGCAAAAACGCCCAAAAAACAATTTTGGGGCACTGCCTCGAACCCTGTCGGCCTCGGGCTACCGCTCGGTGCCGAACGTTGTGCATAACTAGGGGGGGGCATACATGCCCCCCCTGGGACCCCCCTAGGAAAGCGCTCGATGCACATGGCAGAGCTCTAGGTGAAGGGATCGTCAGACACAATTTTCGTATCTGGTGCACCCACACAAACACAGATGCAAAGAATATAACACATACCCAACAAAAAAAAAAATAGGCTTCCTGACCACAATAAATTGTGTGTCTTCCTTATTCTTAATCTCATTAAGAATTTCCTTCCCAATCATGAGAAGTATAGTGTTTCTCACCTATGTTTTCACTTCTTGGTTCTTAATCGGCAGCAACATGTGCATCCTCCCATTTTTTTCCAGGGTGTACGTGTTCTTTCTGCCATCATGAATCACATTTATGTCATATTGCCATGGTCTACCCAACAATAGATGACAAACATCCATGGGAATTACATCACATAATATTTCATCCTTATATCCTCCTATTTTAAATTCAACTAAACACTGTTTAGTGACATTTACCTGATGTCCTTTTGTAGCCACCAAACTCTGTATGGGATTGGATGTACAACATTCTCTAGCTCCAACTTTTCTACCATCTCTGTAGATACAAGATTGTTTGTGCTACTGATGTCCACTATGACCTTGCATACCCTATCTTTGGTTTTGCAAGCAGTCTGAAACAAACTGTTTATTTGGGCTGGGTTCTCTGCCTCCTTCTCTGGATTCAAGAGAACATTCCTCATCATCAAATATCTTCCACCCTCAGAGTCTTCTGCCTCGACATTCTGTCCTTGAGCTTCGATAATGTGAGTTTCACCACCATCTTTTTTCTTATCTGGACACTCATAGGATTTATGTCCAATATTTCCATAGACAAAGCATTTTACTTCATCGCCTCTGCCTCTTCCTCTTCCTCTAGCTCGAGGAAAAGTATTTCTATATGCATACTTCCCTCTCTGTGAGCTTCCTCCTCTCTCATGTTGAGTTTGAGGTTTCTTCCCCTCTTCTTTAGATTTCTGAGTTCTGTCTTGGGCAATTGTTTTTCCTCTGGCTTGACTTCTACCTCAACATCTTTGACCTTTCTTCCAGCTTAGCTTCTCTTCAGCTTTGAGAGCTATCTGATAAGCATCTTCCATGCTTCGAATGGTCATCATGCTGATCTCATATTGAATGTCATACCGCAGAAAATTCATGTATCTGGCAAATTTTTCATCATCGCATTCCCGATGACCTGCTCTGATGTTTATCATGTAGAATTCTTCAGTGTATTCTTTCACTGACATCAGCTTCTGTCTCAAATTATGCATCCTCTGAAACAGAGTGATTTGATAATCCCTGGGTATAAATTTGGCTTTCATCTTTGCAACCATTCTATCCCAGCTTTTGATTTTATGCTTTCCCTTGTAGCGTCTGTCAGCCTGCAGTTCATCCCACCATAGTGTTGCAAGCCCTTTAAGTCTAGTAATGACATGTATGACTTTCTTATCTTCTTCAAAATCCTCATAGTCAAAGTATTTATCCAAATCTCTAATCCAGTCTAGAATTTCTTCAACATCCAAGTTTCCCTCATACACTGGAATGTCCATTTTTTCTCTAGCACCTATCTTTGCAACAACCCTGAATAGGTGTTCATCTGCAACATCTTCGACTACAACTTCTTCTCCTTCATTTCCAGCTTCATTTTCACTTTCAGTCTCGCTGATATCCCCAGCGTCAACTGTGTGCCTCTGTGTTGTCTCCATGGCATCAAGCCTGGCACATAACTCACACATTTCTCTTTCCCTTGCTGGATTAGGCATTGGCATTGGCCTGTCTCTTATTCTTGGCGGCATGGCTGTAAAATGTTAATCTATTCTCTCTACTACAGAAATAAAAGAACTTGTTCTGAGCTTTGATACCACTTGACGTAGACCCCCGATCCTTGGACCAAGATCTACACAGGATCGTTCTAAATATTCCCCTGAGTCTGATTGACTCTTTGATTTCCCCACAGGGAATAATTCATACACACAAACAGGTGTATTCCACAGGTCCTTCTGAGTTATGCTTACGTGATAGAAAACCAGTGTTAACTCCACAACTGACCAATAAATGTGATTGGGGCTTTTTCCCTTTTAGGATTTCAGATTTCGTGATTTCGCGAATCCTATTGTCGAGCCCCTTGTCTCTTCAAACTTTGAAACCCAAAACATCAACAATGGTTGACTCTTTCAATGCGCCGAACACACACCTCTTGTTTGAATTTATTTCGGATTTTTCCTTTTCGCGATTTCGCGAGTTGTGTGACCATGCAACTCTACCTCTTGACTCTCGAAATCTCGAAACTCGATTGAGCCCCATTGACAATTGTCCTTCAATCTTTCAGGAATTTTTCCTTTCATTTTCAAGATTTAACGACTCGCAAATATCCACGGCAGATAGGTTCCTCACCTCCTGAAACTACAATCTTTGAATTTTCGAAGCCTCACCTCCAACGCAATCTACGACTGATATCCTCCATGATCCGATGGCTCTGGATCTTTCGGCTTTTCGTGAACTGGGAGTTTGAAACTCTCAATTCTCAAGATCACTGCCTCCTCTACTTCCCGACACTCGAAGTGTCGAAATGCCGAAATCCCAAAATTCACCCCAAGGCACGTCGCGTTTCGCGACTTCGGGATTTTCAATGCTAAGCACCCTAGCTCCTTATCATCAAGATTCCTGGTATGTCGAACTCCAAAATACCGAAATGATGACATTCCACTTCAAAGGGGATCAACAGCTGTGAGCCTCCCCTGACCCGACAGCTGGCGCGATTTCACGCATCGGGAGTTTGCGATGCAATGACTGAAAAATCACTTTCCACTCCAAACTCCAAAACCCAAAATAGTATATTTCGAGCGCAAGATCAATGGCTCCTGACACTCCTCATCCAATGGTTGTTAGTCTTCCTGAGATTTCTGAATGCTGAAAGGAACTCAGCCTTAACCTTCTCATAGATCTGCAGGATCCAATGGTCCATGTGATTTCGCGAGTTCTCATCGGAGAATTCTGACCGCCTGATTCACTCCTCAATGTGTTATGCTAGATGAATTGGTGTTCTCCCTCATGAACTTGTATTTTATGAGATGCTTTCAACTTTCATCTCCCTTTGAACACTTCAAAGGTACTATCCCTCCTGATCTTTCACTTTCAAACTCAAGTCCCCAAAAGGATTTCTTCTCGCACTCCTTGCGACAATATTTAAAATAACCTTTGGTTATTTGAGTCCTCGACTTTGTGCACTCTTTTCAATAGCAGTCCTTCCACCTTCACCTTAGTTGATAACTTTTGAGGCTTAAAATAGCCTACGCACACCTTGCATGGCTCTGTTCTTCACCTGCACTTCTGCTGGTATGAGAACAACAGTATCTCTCCTGAGCTTTCTAAGATAAAACACAAACTCTTGTCAACGCACACCCTGCAGACGTTTCATTGCACTCCTTGCAGGAACTCTCAGGATGAGAAAAAATTGAAACTCATTATTCTCCTCTCTCGGACTTCATACATTCAACATGAAATCACACATTCAACCTCACATTGAAACAAATACATAAATAGAGAAATAAATCAACTGTAAGCATACCATTCAACAAATGTAAACAGTAAGCATCATAACACCATGAAAATTGAGTCAAAGCTTCATATATTAACTAAAGTGCTCCTGTACATGGGTTGTTCTCTACAACTCTCTGCTAAAACTCAACAACTTATGAAATCTCTCTTCTTCTATTCTAATCATACAATAATACAAGGGTGAGGGCGTCTATATCCGTTTTCCCTCCTATGCTTCTAAAACTATCTAATCTCTTAATTCAAATCTACCTACTTTCATTAAACAGACTTAATGTCTATTACATCTGAAAGATGAGAGAAAATCACTCAAGATCTGTTTACAACATGCAAGTACACTTCCTTTAACCACTACATTAATATCTACTCATTAATTTTTCAAAAACATTTCAAAATGTGCAAAATGTGTGCTGCACTTTTCCAGCTGTCTTCTACCTTTATGCTTGCTTGGTTGGCTTCTTACAATGCTCTTGCATCAACCTAAAATATGGGAATGCCAAAATTAACTTGTACCTTGAATGGGGTAGCATCTCCAAAGAAAATTCTTGATGAATACATGCCTGTTATTGCCAGCAATCATTGAAGGATTTGGGAAACATTCTCAAAAATATCATTCCTTTGTTGCGCGAGGGCTTCCATGAGCAACGAATTGATGGGATATTCTTCTCCCTCATTCATCTTATCTTGTGCCATGGGAGGCTTTTATTCTCAAGGGAAGCTAGCTCAAGACCCAACTCTCCATATCGTGACCTCATCGAGGACATGCATGCAAAACAAAATGGAGTAGTCTTCTCTGATACCACTGATCCAAATTATTTTGAGAATAAAATGAAGGTAGAAATATAACAATGAAATATACAAAGATATTGTGAGATACACATAAATATTGCAATAAACAGAGAGATACAACAATGCACAATTTGTATTAATGAGAGAATTTACATAATTTGAAAATTACACAGTGAATGACTCTCTATAATGGTGATATCTTATCTCTTAGAAGAGACGTGATGGCTACGCTCATCCACAAGAACATGATGAGTTTTTCAATGAGGCTATAGAGGCATTTTTAAAATAAAGAAAATCCAAAATCCTAACCTTGGAAGATGAAATGCCAAATGTTTTGCGGGCCCTGATGGGGGTAGTTGGTACATCAATTTCCCAAGGGCATATATTTTTCATACGATCTCTGATTGGGGAATTCTATACCTCGTCAGAAAGGTCTAGACGAGGAGTACATATTTCATTTATTCTAGAAAATTATTTAAATTATGTTTTAGGTCTTTTCATTCCAAAAAAAATCCGTTTAAGGAAGAAATGTCGTTTAGGCCCTTCTTTTCCTGTGGCTTGGAATGGTTGTATTGAGGTTGACAGTTTTGTCAGTTAGGAATGCCTTTACCATAATTTAGTTGTTGTGGATTTGTAGACCCAAATTTCTGCTTTTTTTGCTGCTTAAATTTCTTCTCAATTTTGACAACATATCTATAAGCAACTCCTAGTGATGAGATGTCTAGAAAATCCATTTTTTTTTGGATGTACCTACGTAGAGCCCCTCGGGATTTCAGAACCAGGTGTCGCTTAGAGTTTTTGATATCCATCTTGGTGCACAAGGTATGAAAGGTATTTGTGAACTAAGACACTATTTGGTACTTCTTTTGATGTGTTGTGGTCAATCTCATGTATTGGTCATCATAGTTTCCCACGGGGTAATATTTATCCTTGCCTGCATCCATAATAAAATACCAAGTGGGATTGACCCTAAATATTCTAGACTCCTCTATGGAATTTTTCTCCCAGTAAGTTTCCCACTAGTTTTTGACATGGGGGAGAGCCTTAAGGAGCGCAAAGCTGATCTTTTCTCCATTAGAAAAATTGTGAACAGAGAAATAACCTTATAGAAAATTTAACCATTTTTACAAAGCATCCACATCAATCTAAACTTCAAATACAGGAATGTCAAAATTAACTTGTACATTGAATGGGGTAGCGTCTCCAAAGAGACTGCTTGGTGAAGACGTGCTTGTTATTGTAGACAATCGTTGAAGGATTTGGGAAAAATTGTCCAACATCTCATTCCTCCATTGTGCGAGGGCTTCCACGAGCAACAAATTGATGGGATCTTCTACTCCCTCATTCCTCTTCTATTATGCCATGGGAGGCTGATTGGGTTGGCGAGAGAGGTTATCCTCAAGGTAAAATAACTCGAGACCCAATTCTCCATATCCTAACCTCGTCGAGTACATGCACAAGAAATGAAAAGGAGTAGCTTACTCTGATACCACTGATCCATATTATTTTGAGAACGAAATGAAGGAAGAGATATAACGATGAAATATAGAGAGTAATGCACAATTTTTATTAATGAGAGAATATACAGAAACTATAAAATTGCAAAGTGAATGACTCAATAGAATGGTGGAAACTTATCTCTGAGAAGAGATGTGATGGTTATGCTCATTCACATGAAGACGATGATGTTTCCAATGAGTATCTAGAGGCCTTTTTAACATAAACGAAATCCAAAACCCTAACCCTGGAAAATTAAACACCAAAAGGTTTATGGGCCCCGATGGGAGTAGTTGGTACGCCAACTTCCCAAGGGTGTAAATTTGGCATATGATCTCTGTTTGGGGCATTCTATACCTCGTCAGAAAGTTCTAGCCAAGGAGTACATATTTCGTTCAGCCCAGATCATGCATTTGGTCATTGTCTAGATGATGATGTATCCAAAAAACATTGTTTAGGGCCTCAAAACGACCATACAATTTCACGACCCGAAAAACCATAGAAACATTGCCAAGGTGGAAACCCATGTTTTGAGCTAGTGGAATAGGTTGGTGGCCATGGATTTCCTCCTGGATCAATCCTCCCCCCTTAGGAATCAATGATATCCATTGTGTCAAGTCTATGGGGAATCTTTTGCTGAATCTGAGCCTTGGTGAGTTGCTTTCCTTGTTGAATAAGATGCCTTGCTTATGTTTTGGAAGTTTGTTATGAACCCATTGTTGGAGGGGTTGGATCTGTTTAAGAAATCTAGATGCATGATATTCCTAATTGTGAGAGGAAGTTTTTGGTGAATATGGATCATGAAGAACATGAATGAATTTATCATTAATTGGTTAAAATATCCCTGATTCGGCTGATCAAGATATTCGCTATTGTTCTAATGCTCTGGTGTGCAGATCTGATACACTGGGGGTTTCTGGATGCGTTTTAGCCGTGTATGTGAGATGTTCTTCGGTTATTGTGGTTGCATGTTGGTTATTGTAGGTGCATGTGGGTTATTACATGTACATGTTGCATATTTAGTGTTTAACAATCATAAAAGGATGCATGCAAGAGTATAGAATGTCAACTACTCAATATCATGAATAATAACGGTTCAAGCATGGAAATACAATAGCTTATTGGAAAAATAGAATCTAGACGTCAGTCAGATATCCTGGATATGTACTGGAATACAATCAAATAAAAAAAATACCCATGATCATAAGAAGATAGAAGATCTGATGCATGCACGGATAGATCGGAAAAAATGTGCGATTCCGGTGAAATACGGTAACCGCTACCAGCTGGAAAACTTGATCTGAAGAACCCACCATCAGAATGTGCTCGGAACTACTCCAATAGATGTGCCTTGGTCTCTATACTGGAATGGACATCTGTCGAAACTCGAATTGGACCTCTACGGCACTGGATCTGGACCCCTGGGGGGTTTGCGCCCCTCCGTGGACACTGAATGCGCCCCAAAAGATTCCACTGTTGGAATCGGTTGCTATATGGCTCAAAATGATCGTCTTTTCAAATGATGAAATGGGTCGGTAGGGTTTGGCCGGATCTGCTCTGGAACACCTGCATGCAATGCCAAACGTCTGTCCGGAATGACTGCGCCCAAAATGGCTGGATGGATCGATATGCAAGATTCCACCATCGAAATTTGATGATAAATGGCTCAATGGAAGTGCCCTGGCTGGATCTTTATTGGGTCAGAATGAATCTGCAATTGGGATACAGGTCTACTGTAGATCTCTGAATCCTCAAAATAGCTTGCGCCCTCCTTGGCTGAGCTGCACCCTCCACACTGAATACTCCTGAAATGAACGGTGAAATACCTGGATGGTATCTCCAATGGGATAGGGTGTGTCTCTCAACACCGAAACCGATCAAGGGTGGTCGTTTCCTCCAGAAATCCACAAAACAGTAAGGTCGACTCTCCTCCTCCTCTGGAAGCTCTCAACATCAAATCATAACAATGCATAATGAGGAATTAGGTCAAATTCCTCCCTTTATATATTTCCTAACCTAATTCTTCATTGAAATCGCTTAACCTAGGCGCCTTTCCTCCTAAGTGATTTATTTGTCAATTAAGTCCCCCCCCTTATCACCTTTTCATTCTAATTCTCCGTTGACTTAGGCTTAAGTGACTTTTCCTAAGTATTTTGTCTTAATTCATCGTTTATCCTTAATTCCTCCTTATTTCTCCATCTGGTTCCCTATTTGTGCCTAACTATAGTCTATGGGAACATATATACTACTAAGTCACTCCTTGCTGGCCTAATCTTGGGGACGGGACATCACAATCCTCCCTTCCTGAGATTGCTTGTCCTTAAGCAACATCAATCCTGGGTGCTGCAGAATATGCTCTCCCTCCCATGTGGCATCCTCCACTGGAAGACCCCTCCATCTAAACAAGAAATCTTTGATGATCCTGCTCCTCAATCTGCATTCTCTCTGCTCTAGTACCTCCTCTGGCACTAGTTCCAACTGACCCTCCTCATCCAAGGGTAGCAACTCTTGTGAAATGCTAATCTGTTGTCCCACCGCCTTTTTAAGGCAAGAGACGTGAAAGACGTTATGAATCTTGCTACCCTCTAGTAGCTCTAGCTCATATGCCACCTCACCTATCCTCCTGATGACTCTGTATGACCCATATAACTTTGGCTTCAGTTTCTCTGCTCCGCTCCTCTTCAAGGAAGACTGTCGGTATGGATGTAATCGCAGGAAAACCAAGTCTCCTGCCTCAAAACTGCGCTCAACTCTGTGTCGATCTGCATATATCTTCTGCTGATTCTTAGCTGACTGCAAGTTCTCCTTTGCTGATTGCAAGATCCTTTGACTCTCCTCCACCCAATCGTTGGCCCCCGGGACCCTTCTGTCCCCAAATACAATATCTATAAAGGAGGGTGCATCGTATCCATACAATGCCCTGAATGGTGACATCCTGATGGACATATGGTAAGTTGTGTTGTAGAAATACTCACCCATATGTAACCATCTCACCCAAGTGCGTTGCTGTCCCCCCACATAGTTCCTAAGATACCCTTCCACCCATTTGTTGATTATCTTTGTCTTCCCATCTGTCTGTGGGTGGTAGCTGGTACTTGTAGCTAACTCTGTGCCTGTCAATCTGAAAATCTCCTGCCAAAATGCACTGATGAAGCATCCATCCCTATCACTGACTATCTGCCTGGGTAACCCGTGCAACCAGAACACCTCTCTGAAGAACAACTCTGCTACCTGTATGGCCTTGTATTCTATGGGTATGGCGAAGATATGTGCGAACTTGGTTAGTCTGTCGACCACTACAAATATACAGTCCCTTCCCTGCACTCTAGGGAGGCTTGTAATGAAATCCATGGAAATGCTCTCCCATTTCTGCTCTGGAATGGGTAGAGGCTGAAGTAACCCTGCAGAATGTGTCTGCTCGGACTTGTTCTGATGACAAGTCATGCACTCTCGTATGTGTTTCAGCACATCATCCTTGAGACCCTTCCATGAGAATCTCTCCCTGATCTTCCTATAAGTTTTGAAGTATCCCTGATGCCCTGTTGTTGGTGAATCATGACACACCTTCAGAATCATCCCTTTCAAGGTGGATTATGGAACCAAGTAGATCCGGTTCTTGTAGAAAATGATGTCATCAAGAACCCATAACCTATCATCAATCACTTGCCCGTCCATCACCTCACAAGCAAATTTTTTTTTGGAGTATTCCACCAACAAATGAGCTTTCCAATCTGTACAGATATCCATCATCGAGCATCCTGCTGGTCTCCTGGACAATGCATCCGCCACAACATTCATTTTTCCCTTGACATACTCAATATCAAAGTCAAATGCTTGGATCTTTGAGACCCACTTCTGCTTCCTCTCGCTGAGGTCTTTCTGGTCAAGGAAATACTTGAGACTGTTATGATCAGTCTTCACTACAAACCTGCAGCCAACCAGATACTGCCTGAATTTGGTTAAAGCATGCATGATTGCTATCATATCCTTGTCATAAATAGGATAGAGTATCTCTAACTCGTCGAGCTTCCTGCTCTCAAACACAATGGGTTGGCCCCCCTGCATCAATACTGCTCCAATCCCCATCCCTGATGCGTCGCACTCTAAGATGAATGGCTGAGAAAATACTGGGAGGGCTAGAACAGGGCATGTACTCATGACCTCCTTCATTTTGTTGAAGGTCTACTGTGAATCCTCTGTCCAATGAAAAACACCCTTCTTTGTCAAGTCTATGAGTGGTGCTCCCAACTGTGAAAAACCCTTGACAAACCGTCTGTAGTAGATGCATAACCCAAAGAATCCTCTCAGCTCCGTGAGATTCTTGGGTGTTGGCCAATCCACAATGGCTCTGATCTTTTCCTGGTGAACCTGTACTCCTTGCCCACTGATGATATGCCCTAAGTACAGTATTTCCCTCATGCCAAATTCACATTTGGATTCCTTGGCATATAAAGACTGGGTCTTCATAGTATCCAAAACCTTATCCAAATGTGCTAAATGCTCATCCCATGTCTTGTTGTAGATCAATATATCGTCGAAGAATACCAGAAGGTACTTCCTCAACTGTCCTCTAAAGATATGGTTCATGCAAGTCTGGAAAGTGGCTGGTGCATTGGTTAGTCCAAATGGCATGACCAAGAACTCAAAATGTTTGAAATGGCATCGTAATGATGTCTTCTCAATATCCTTCTCCCTGATGTTGATCTGATGGTATCCTAAACGTAGATCAATCTTGCTGAAGAAGACTGCCCCATGCAACTCATCCATCAACTCATCTATGTGTGGAATAGGGTCACAATTCTCGATTGTTTTCTTGTTGAGCGCTTTGTAATCGATTCACATCCATAATGTGCCATCCTTCTTCAGTACTAGTACTACTGAAGATGCAAAAGGACTCCTGCTGGGCCTGATATGCCCCATAGCGAGCAATTCTTTGATTTCTTTCTCAATTTCATCCTTAAATTTCTTGGGGTGTCTATAGGGTGTTGTAATCACCGGTGTGGCCCCTGCTTCTAACTCAATCATGTGCTCAAAACCTCTGTCTGGTGGTCTCCTTGGTGGTATCGACCCAAATACTGGATCATAACGTCCCATAAGCTCTCTGATATGTGGATGGTACTGCTCCCTACCCTTTGAGTCTTTTCGTGTGGTGATCCAACACTCTGCTGTGTAAGCCACATCACCATGACGAAAAATACACTCCATCCTCTTTGCCGATACTGCCCGAGGCGCCCCTGTAGACATGCCTCTCAGCACAAATCTCGATCCACTGGCATCTCTGAAGCTCATTGTCAACGTCTGATAGTTGAACCCAATCTCCCCCAATGAATATAACCACTGTACCCCCAATACGACATTCGTATCTGATAGGTCAACTACATAAAACGTGTCAGTCAGGGTGTAGTTGCCAAGTTTGACCTCTAGGTCAGGGATCATGTCTAAGCATGACATCGTGTATCCATCAACCACTACCACATGGAATCCCTCAAACTCCTCTGTGCGTAAACCTCTCCTGGCTACCAAGGATGCATCTATAAAGTTGTGGGTGGCCCCACCATCAACTAAAGTTGTCATGCATTGCCCTTGTACAAGGCCCTTGAGCCTGAGAGTGTTGTACCTGGGTACTCCTGAAAGGGTGGCTATGGTTCCCCCTTTCACCTCTCTACGAGGTTTTGCTTCTTCCTGGGGCTTGGCCCTGGCCGGTATCTGAGGTTTCTTTGGCTGCTGCTCTGGCTCATGTGTGGTCTCAGTCTCTGAATCATTGTTTGTCGGTGCCTAAATATCCTCATCCTCCTCCTCACTGCCTGATTCCACCTCAATATAGTGGATTTGTCCCTTCCCCATGCATCTATGCCCGGGGACCCAAGGATCTCTGTAGGATAAGCAAAGCTTCTTCCTCATAAACTCCCGTAGTGTATCATCATCCAACTTGGGATTTCCCTTCCACTCCCTTGGAGGATTCTTCGGATCCTTGTCTCTCTATGGTACAAAGGGTTTAGTGAAAGGTTTAGTTTTTGGCACTGAATCCACCAAATCTCTAGTGCCTCGGACGATATCCTGCAAGGAATGAGGCTGGTATGCCTTCACCCAACCTCTCAAGGGTTCTGTGAGCCCTTCGGTGAATAGCATGACCAATTGTGGCTCAGATATGTCTATCACTACCACTGCTACTCTCTGAAACTCTGAAATGAATGCCTTTGCTGTGCCAGTTTGTATCAAATGGGATAAATCTCTAAAGTGGATCTCAGGATCCCTCCTATCAAATCTATCTATGAGTCTCTCTGTGAACTCTCTGTAGGAGGTGATGTGATTGTGACCCAATGTCACCAATCCATGATACCACCACTCGTGTGCCTCACCCTCCAAGTGTAGGGTGGAGAAACTGATGGCCTCTGCCTATGTCATCTAGTTGAGCTTGTAGTAGGTATCTAGTTTCTGTACCCAAGCTCTGGCAGTGCATATGGACGATCCGTCAAAAGAAGGTATGGTGAGTTTACCAACTTTTTGGATGAAGTCAATGTTATGCCCCTGCTGTTGCTGTTGTTTCCCTCTCCTCTGGGGCTCTCTGGGACGGTTCCTGAGTCTGAGTCCACAATACTTGACTAGGGTCATGTCCTACAGAAAGTCACGGCCCAAGGCCACATACTCTCTCTGATACTCTGCAATGTCCTCTGCATGTGTGGCCAGTCTCTGTGCTATCAGTATATGTGCTGCTACTGGGGTTTCCCTATGGAAACTGGGAAACAACAGACGTGGAATCCTACTCACAGAGGTATACGTGCAAGTGGGTGACTGGGGTCTATTGCCTGCCCCTGAGTTCCCATGTGCTGCATGTGGGCCTTGAGTGCCCGAAATATCTACCATAGACAGTCTATCTTCTACCTGAGCCAAATACTGAGACATGGTCCGCTAGCTAGCTAGCATGTCACTGATAATCTGCATGAAGGCTATGTCTGGATCCACTGGGGCCTTACCACTGCCCTCTGGTCACTCATACCTGTCACCTAGCCTCTTCTCTGCTTCGCGCTTAGCCTCGCACTCTGCTCGTCACTCTGCTTCTCTAAGTGCCTCTTCCTCTTCCTCTGAACTGGGAGGGAAGGGAGGAAAGTTAGGTCTGTCCCTTCTTCCCCTGCGCCGATTGTACGTGACATATTCGTCACCTTCATGCTCACGGTCATCTGGTTCTTCTGCTAGATTCATGGTCTTTAGTCACAGGCTAGCAGGACTAAAGCTCTGATACCACTGAAATATCCCTGATCCGGCTGATCAAGATATTCTCTACTGTTCTAATGCTCTGGTGTGCAGATATGATACACTGGGGGTTTCTGGATGCGTTTTAGCCGTGTATGTGAGATGTTCTTCGGTTATTGTGGTTGCATGTTGGTTATTGCAGGTGCATGTGGGTTATTACATGTGCATGTTGCATATTTAGTGTTTAACAATCATAAAAGGATGCATGCAAGAGTATAGAATGTCAACTGCTCAATATCATGAATAATAACAGTTCAAGCATGGAAATACAACAACCTACTGGAAAAATAGAATCTAGACGTCAGTCAGATCTCCTGGATCTGTACTGGAATACAATCAAATAACAAAAATACCCGTGATCATAAGAAGATAGCAGATCTGATGCATGCACGGATAGATCGACAAAAATGTGTGATTCCAGTGAAATACGGTAACCGCTACCAGCTGGAAAACTCGATCTAAAGATCCCACTGTCAGAATGTGCTTGAAAATACTCCAATAGATGCACCCTGGTCTCTATACCGGAATGGACGTCTGTTGGAACTCGAATCGGACCTCTATGACACCGGATCTGGACCCCTGGGGGGTTTGCGCCCCTCCTTGGACACTGAATGCACCCCAAAAGATTCCACCGTCATAATCGGCTGCTATATGTCTCAAAAAAATCGTCTCATCAAATGATGAAATGGTTCGGAAGGGTTTGGCCGGATCTTCTCTGGAACACCTGCATGCAACGCCGAACATTTGTCCGGAATGACTGCGCCCAAAATGGTTGGATGGATCGATCTGCAAGATTCCACCATCAAAATCTGATGATAAATGGCTTAATGGAAGCACCCTAGCTAGATCTCTAATGGGTTGGAATGAATCTTCAATCGGGAAACAAGTCTACTGCAGATCTCTGAATCCTTAAAATAGCTTGCGCCCTCCTTGGCTGAGCTGCGTCCTCCACACTAAATACTACTGAAATGAATGGTGAAATACCTGGATGGTATCTCCTATGGGATAGGGTGTGTCTCTCAACACCGAAACTGATCAAGGGTGGTGGTTTCCTTCAGAAATCCACAAAACAGTAAGGTCATCTCTCCTCCTCCTCTGGAAGCTCTCAACATCAAATCATAACAATGCATAATGAGGAATTAGGTCAAATTCCTCCCTTTATATCTTTCCTGACCTAATTCTTCATTGAAATCACTTAACCTAGGCACCTTTCCTCTTAATTGATTTATTTGTCAATTAAGTCCCCCCCCTTATCACCTTTTCATTCTAATTCTCCGTTGACTTAGGCTTAAGTGACTTTTCCTAAGTATTTTGGCTTAATTCATCGTTTAGCCTTAATTCCTCCTTGTTTCTCCATCTGGTTCCCTATTTGTGCCTGACTATAGTCTATGGGAACATATAGACTACTAAGTCACTCCCTGCTAGCCTAATCTTGGGGACGGGACATCACATTGGTTTGACTAAGCAGTGTGGAGGCACCCCCGTAGGCATAGTAGAAATATCTTGGTGCTCTTCTACAATATTTTTTATCTGGTTTTGTTGGATATAAGGGTCTTGGGCCAAGGATGTAGTGGTTGCAATGTCCTTCTCTTCTGACTAGGTTGTTAAGAGGCTAAAATTTGCGGTACGCGAGATTAATTTGCGGCTCTATTTTTTCGGTACAGTAGTCGAAACTACCTCTGGTATCCTGTAGGACTAACCCCCTGGAGTAACAATGATGCTATAGGGTAAAGACTCATAAAAAACATGATGCCTCCACATATATGACTAGCATAACATAACATCATAGACTTCTAGTGGGGAAACATCACACAATACATCATCCTTAAAGGGATTGATGTTGTATGACAGGAGGAACTGTTGGCTGAAATGAAGATCTCATCCCTGACAAAGCCATCTAGTGTTGTATGGTTTAGGATGTGGTGTTGTCGATAAATCCAAATTCTTAACAACCTCTGCTGATATGAGGTTATTCTAACTTCCACTATCAATAATAAAATGAAATTGGGTATCCTTCACCCACATTTGTGAATGGATCGTCTAGTTCTTCTGGTTGGATTTTTGCGGTCACGATAGTAGCAGTGGGTTCTAAATCAATTATCTGTCTCCTTTTATTATTGTCTAAATCAGAGTCTGAGTCGGGGCTCGACTCTGTTTATATGAGCTCAACTACCAATGGATTTTTCGAGCAACATTCATCGGTGTTGTGCCAAGGGATTTTGTGGAAATTGCACCACTTCCCAGTGTCCTTATTTGTCTTCCCGTTGCCCTCCTTTTCATGTGGCTTGGACCGGTTGTCTTGAGGTTGATTCAGATAATTTTGAGCATGAAATGAGAGTGGATATATAATAAAGAAATATACTGAGATATTTCAAGATATCCAATAATATAATAGAGATATATCAGACGTATATAAAAAGAGGCACATATATATAGTAATGCACAACTTCTATTCATGAGTGAAATCTACAGAACTATAAAATTATAGAGTGAAAGTCTTGCTAGAATGGTGGCAGCTTATCTTTGAAAAGATATGTGATGGCTATGATCATTTGAAAGAATATGATTGTTACAATGAGGATCCAAAGGCCTTTTTAACATAAATAAAATCCAAAACCCTAACCCCGGAAGATGAAAATCCAACAGTTTTGTGGACCCCATTTTTGGTAGTTAGGTGTATCAACTTACCGGGGGCATAACTTTGGCATAAGATCTCCGTTTGGGGCTCACAATAGATTGTTGAAAAGGTATCAATGAGGAAATTCATTTTAGGGTATAAATCAAAGACTTTGGCCATCATTGAGGTACCTAATCATGAAAAAACAATTAGGCCCTCAAAATGGCCCCAAAAGTTTGGGACTACTAAAAATAGTAAGTTGCCAAAAAACTGTTTTGAGCCAATTGGAATAGGTGGGTGGCCACCAATATCCACCTGGATCAATCCTCCCTCCTTAGGAAGAAATGGTATCCATTACGTTGAGTTTTCTAGGGAGAGGGGAAAGCGCTTGCTGAATTTGAACCTTGGTGAGTTGCTTGCCTTGCTGGAGAAGTTGCGCTGCTTAGCTTGTTGAAGGTTGTCACAAACCTGTTTCTCACAGGGTTGAATCTGTTCAACCAACCTAGTATATATTGGATTGATTGGGAAGTGTGTAGGCACCCTTGTAGGTGAAGGAACAATCTCTTATGCAATCTACTTCTGTTGAATAGAAAGGTCTTCAACCAAGGTTGCAATGGTTGCAGTGTCCTTTTGTTCATCTTTTAAACAGATTGTGAAGAGGATGAATTTTACATTATGAGAGATTACCTTGTGTAACTGTTTTAGTGGGACAATAGTCATAAATACCTTTGGTATCCTGTAAAGGTGACTCCCCATAGTAACAATGACACTATGGGGTCGAGACTCATAAATAACATGGTGTTTCCACATATATGGTTGTCCCAAAAGAACATCACAGACATACAGTGAGGAAACATCACATAATACCTCATCGTTGAAGGGTTGGATTCCATATGACAATCGACATTGTTGGTTGACATAGAGATCTCATCACTAGTGAAGCCACCTGATGTTGTATGGTTGTGGGTGTGGTGTTTTTGACAATCCCAACTATTTGATGACCTCTACTGAGATGAGATTCTTTTGGATTCCACTATCAACAATAAAATGAATTGGGGTCCCCTTTACCCAGATATATGAATGAAAAAGGTGCTCCCCCTCTTCAGGATCTTCCGGTTCTTCTATTTTAATTGTTGTGGTCCAATAGTAGTAGTGGGGCCTGCGTCGAGGATTTGTCTTTTCCCATTATTTTCCGAATCAGATTATGAATCAAGGTTTGACTCCTTTTATTTGATCCCAACCACTAATAATTGTTTTGAGATACATTCATCAGTGTTTTGCCAGGGGTTTTTGTGAAAATCGCACCACTTTCCAGTGTCCTTTTTCACATTTTCATGACCCTTCTTTTCCTGTGGCTTGGACTAGTTTTCTGGAGGCTGGCTTCTAGGTTTGTCTTTACCATACTTTGTTTGTTTTAGATTTTCATAACCAAAATCCTATTTGTGCTGGTGTCTAAATTTATTCTTGAATTTGACAACATATCAATAGGCAGCTCCTAGTGATGATAATTCCAGAAAATCCATTTTGGTTTGGATGTACCTATGCAGATCTTGACGGTATTTTAGAACCATATGCCACTTGGAGTATTTGATACCCAACTTGGTGCATAAGGTATGTAAAGTATTTGTGAACTATGACACTGTTTGGCCCCTCTATTGTTGTAGTGTGATCCATCTCATGTATTGGTCGTCATAGTTACCAATAGGGTAATATTGTTCCTTGACCACATCCACAAAAAAATCCAAAGTGGGCTCAGACCCATATATTCCAGACTCCTATGTGAAAATTTTCTCCTAGTAAGTTTCCCACCAATGTTTTACATGGGGGAGAGCCTTAAGGAGTGTGAAGGTGATCTTTTCCCTTTCAGAAAAATTGTGAACAAAGAAATAACCTTCTAGCATATTTAACCATTTTTCTAGGGCATCCACATCTATCTTGTTGATTAAGGTTGGTTGTCATTGATGTCAACCCTTGAAAAAATCCCCGTAGCAAAAAGGTTTGGGTAATGGACCCAATATTGTTTGATGTAAACATGACTCGTTATTTTTTTTTCATGGTTGATAAGAAGTACATATGGATGAACTCCAAAGTGGTCCCCTTATGGTGAAAGCCCTCATGGGAAGACGCTTTGTGGAGTAAGAGAAACCATGCTTAATTGTGGAATAATGAGATGAAGGAAAGTGAAT
>JZKD02S1900165.1:196574-208771 GCA_000966675.3 Picea glauca
CTTTACTACAACACTAAGTGCTTTTGGAATTGAGCATATATAGTGCGCAGCTATATTTGAAACAAAAGACTTCCCTGGGTTGATAATTTATGTTTCACTTGGTTTTTTGAATTTAATTAAGCAATTATAGTGACCAACAGTCCAGACAGATGGTCATTTCATCCACTGTAGCTCTCAGAATCACCACTTTTATCAAAGGTTTTTTTTTGGCTCCAGAGTCAATTTCCAAACCAACAATGGTGATAATGAGTTGTCAGCTTCTATTTATAGACTTTTTGGCCTCTTTTTGTCACTTTTTTGGCCCCCTTATCATTTTCTTTAAAACAAAAACCATTTAGAGTGATTCAGGAGTTGCATTGGAGGGGTATGATCAGGTATTGGGACAATGTTTTGGAGTTTTGGGTAACTTTTGATGGTCTGTGGAAAAATATCAGATGATCAACTTGAGAATATAGGTTAGGTTTATACCTTGACTTTTGTATCTCGTTGTCTTTATCCCTTTTCCATAGGATCGATCCCATCAGGTTGCGACACAAAACCATCATTGCTACTTTAGAAGTGTTGTGAGTTGGTGGTAGAGCTTACTAGAACATGGATGCCCTAGGTAGATCCTGGTTGCATTATGGTGCCCATGTTGTCTCTAATAACTGTAGGCTCGGGAGTCCTTGTTGTTTTTCCTGATTACGAGTTTTAACCTCATTTGCATGATTCCTTTTCACTCTTGACCTCACCCTCAGGACTCCCAAAAGATATAATGAGTCTTCTTTTAATCCCTTTTCAGACCCTCTAAATATGAAAACATGAGCGATCTTGTGGCCTTTCACGCTTGCTAAACTGAAATTTGAAGTCACGTCTATCCAGCGGTAGTTTACCCCTTTTTCAGTCCAGATGGTAAACTATATGAACAAAGATATACTCTATGGAACTTCAGTTCCCTAGAAGAGTACTGTCAGGTATCATTTTAACCCTTTTTCGGGCCTGGGGGACTAAATGTACGAAAAAGGAACCCACACGGAGTCCATAGTTAAGCTCTTTTCAGACTCCCTAAAATTGAAAAGATCGTTGAGTGACCTTATTCTCTCACACTCATTAAACTGGTCTAGAATAACATTCTTGACGAAGTCCATAGTTAATATTTTTTCAGACTCCTTAAAAATGAAAAAATGGCCGAGTGGTCTTGTCTTTATCACACTCGTTAAAATGGTTTTGAATAGACGTCTTGTCGGTGCTAGTTTACCCATTTTTCAAACCGACTAGACTACCTTCGAAAAAGGTACCCCAATAGAGTCTCCTTTTACATTTTTTTAGACTCTCTAAATATGAAAAACCACCGAGCTTACCTTCTCTGGGCTCGTTAAACTTACATCAAAGGACATTACCATTGTGTGTTTTGTTTACCACATTTGCATACCTACGTATTTGGTCTAAATGTCAATTCCATGTTGCTCTCAACTTAACCATATGAAGCATACCTTATACGCAAGTTTTGTAGCACTTTTCCTATGCATCTTAACACCTTTGGCCCCCGGAGGATTTTTCCCGAGAGTCATTTCTCTGAACATCAGTCTTGTACTTGCACCTTAAACTTGTATGTTTGTAACACTCGTTCCTCCATTGTAACGTAACATTCTTTTATTATTTTTTCCAAAATCATTGAAAAAGACAAACAAATCAAATATACCCCAAAAAGAGGAAGGGAAAAGTATTTTCTTTATTAGTAGCACAATAAGTCACCCTTGGATAAAGCACATCTATCCGTTTGTTCTTCAAACTATGGGATTTAATACGACCTTAGGAAGTTGTTCTCGCTACATAGAGCTCTGTCCTCCTTTGTTTGGTTATTCTTCCAAACATATGGAGAGTTTGAGTTCCCTCCTGCCTCCTAAACTTATGATTAATGCCATGCTACCTGAGTCTCATCATTTGTCGTGTTGTTGTCCAAGGGAAGTTTTTACCAAGCTTGAGTCAGCCCCTCTGTAGTTTGTCTCTTTCCCTCATACCTGGACATATTGAACGTCCAATCAAGTCTTTGTTTGAAATCAATGAAGCCTTTAGTATGATCATCAAGATTCTCTATTCCATGACCGACAAGCCATCGAAGACCTCTAGGTAGTGAATTCATACACTCATATTACACTCCAACCCAAGTTTTGAAGATTTTGAAGTTGTTTCTTGAGCTCTGAAGACCTCATATCCAACCATCATGCCTTATTAGCTTATGAGAAGATGGATACTCTACATGTATATCTTTTCGATTTTGAGATGTAGCTCCGTTGTGTATTGTTTGCGGCTACACTTTATATAAGTTATATGACATGGGTCTACAATGTATTTGATCGGTAGCCATGAGTTTATTCTATCTCGAGCATGGGTATGCCCGCCTCGATGAGACAATTTTTATTTTCCAGATGGCACCTCCCGATTCCTGGTCCCTGGGCTCACTTGTTTGGCACATCGGTGAAGATTGTTAATGTATTTCAGCCATCATATGCTCTTCTGACCTCACACATTAGGGGGCATATTTTATAACCCTAAATTGCACCAGACATGCTTACCTGGCATCAGGCCATCTCAGATTCCTTCTTTTCCAAAGCACTGCTGAAAAAATCTTCTTAAAAAGATCTTTTATAAAGGCCCGCATGCCCTACTCCATTACTGCATGCATGTACACGCTAGCTGACCCAAAACAACCTGCATGTACCTACAAAAACATGAAAAAAGGAAAGTTGTCGATGGAACACACGGCTTTGGGTAATTTAACTAAATCTTCCAACCATGCATGGCCGAGGGTTCGTCCAAATACCTAGCTTCTTATAGCCTATAAAAGAAGGGTTAGGGGTCCCATTTGGAGGAGGAGAATCATAGTAAAGAAACTATACCCATTTTGACATTCCCTTTGTCCCAACTCTTTATCCATCCTTGTGCAAGAAGAGATATAGAGCAAAGAAGTTGGAGGACAGTTGAAGAGGAGCCCAGGAATAGGTTCGTAGAGTAGTGGCGAGTGTCGACATTGTAAGTTGATTTATTAAAGTTGGTAATAAAGAAGTATTTTTCCCATCCCTCCATATGAGGTGTTCATAGTTTATTGCATACATGTTTGAATCTCTAACCCATTAATATTTAGATCAAATGCATGTAGAGTTTGTTGTGTATCTTGTGTGAATGCAGGTCAACCATAGAGGAGAGCTCCAGTCAAGGAGAAATCAAGTGTGAAGAAGGATTGATATCAAACATCTGAAATAAGGTGCGTTCACTTAACTACATATTTGCTTAATAATAATGGGGATTAGGTCTTGGAGGACGGTAGAAAATAAGATTATTTAGGTCTTTTCTGCATGCATAATTTAACCCTAGATGCTAGTCTGTAGAGGGATTTCCCACTCACAACAGATGGTCTCTCTACTGACTAACTTTAGTTGTTATAATGACCCAAGTGGAATGTTGGTCGCTAGAGCGACCAATAGTTGGACCCCGAAAAAAAAAAAGTAATTTTTGTCCAAAAAAAGCAAAAAAAATACGACAAAATTTTAAATCGTCATAATATTTCATCATAATTTCCTCCCAATGTAGTAGTGGTGTTACACATTATTTTCATCATCCCTATGACCGTTAATGATGTAAACCCATATGTTGTCTTCAGAGGGGTCAGTGGTCTGAATTCCTGAAGAAAGAAGGGAGAAGAACTTTTACTGAGAGAATAAGTTGTGTTTTCCTTTGTATAAAACCCTATTAAGGAAGATTTTCACAGGTTGCACTATACACAGGGTGTGGAAATGCCTGATTTATGCACCTTGCTCTATAGGTAGGTTGCAGAGTTTATGAAGGTTTCTCTATAGCTAGGGTGCAGAAATCCCTGTATGTGGGAAAAACGAGTGTCTTCTTGATGCTTCTAGAAGGAGAAGCTTCTGTGGTGAGGTGGCCTCTGAACGGTTTGGATATTACTCACTTTCATGATTTATTGGGATTATCCTAACCTCCTCACCTTATCCTCTTCATCTTATAAAAGGAGAGGAGCTCTCATGGAGAAAGTTGGATTAAGCTTGATATTGGATTGAGATTGGCTTGTTATTGAGTTTTGTAGCTTGGAGTTTTTGTTCTATGTTGGCTTTGAGATTTTCTTTGTCAAGATAGATTGTGAGTAGCTATCATATCTACAGTCTCAAAATCCATCGATTAGAAGTGTGTGGGAAACAAGGAAATGTTGGAAGGAACCTGACAACATCAATGCATCTGGTTGTATCTTTCTTCCACATTCTTTAATACAGATATACTTTTATTTCCTATATGAATGTTATTTGTTCATATTGTATGATTCTTTGATCATGTACATAGTTTTATATCAAATAGACTCTGTTATTCTTGTCTTCGTTGACTTGCGTTTCTTTGCAGATATTTCTCCATAAGCCTCGTGATGAAGCTTGGATTGCATTGGTGAAGTTCGATATTCAATATTTAAAAAGGTATTTTCTAGATCCATTTCTCATTTGATAATTGAAATCTAAGGAAAGAGTAGTATATTGTCTTGTTTTGTTCTAGTTTCGTAGTGAAGCTAGGGGGATTGATTTGTGTCTGCACTTAACAATTAGCAAGATAAAAAAATTGGCGACTCCGCTGGGGACATATTATTTTTCTATTTTCTTGCTTTCTTGCTTTAATTGCTTGGGTTTTGTTTTCTGAGTCAATGGGAGGTCCAACTTGACTCTTTACTGATTAAACCACACTGGAAAAACCTTCTTACTTTTTATTTTTTCATTTTTACTTTGATTTCCATGCCCTGCTTTGAGGGATAATGCGACGATATTTGATTTATGCACCCTTCCTATTTAGACCAGTGTGGAATCTCCGCACCCTCCCCCTTAGCTAGCCTGTGGAAACCTCAAATTTCCACATTGTATTAGTTCTCTGACATGCGGCGATTAGGGATCGATGCACTGTGTTAGTCTACAGCATGCAAGGATTGTGAAAAATTTGATTTTTGATAGTTTTTCTTTACCCAGATCTTGGATTTGGTTTTGGGGTGAATTTTTGGGTTTGATTATGATCTGTTTATAGTCTGCTTGACAATTTTTGAGCTACTTTTAGCCATCTTTTCTTTGTTTTCTTTTGAAAGATTTGATCTCTTTCTTTAAGTGTCTTTCAATTACAAAGCATTGTTTTTTCTTTAGAATTGTTTGGTGAAAGAACTTATTTTTCTTTTATTTAATAATTTGTGTTAAAAGAGAAAATTTGTTTGGGTTGATTTGTTTTATAAGAGAGTTTCTATTGCTTTTAGGTATCTTTGAAACAAAAAGTAATAATTTTAATTTCTTACTTTATATTAGATTGGGGGCATCCTTGCATTTGAAGTAGAGAAATTGCATGATTTTTGGCGTTTTCGGTCTTGAATTCTAAAAAATAATTCCCCCTCATGGCCAGGGGGGGGCAAGAATAATGTATTGGTGTACAGTCTCTTTAGCTCATTTCGTAAAGATCTTGATATTGATGAGTTTTAAAATTTTGGGACATTGTGCATATGGGAATGATGAATGTTTTCTCCTTCTCGTAGCATAGCTTTCATCAAAATGAAAAGATTGCATCTTCATCTCTTTGCATAACTTTCAAGTCGGTAAAAACACCATATTGTCCACACCATTTTACTTTTGATTAACAACAGCCTTAAAAATAAAGCGCTTATAAAAATTGATTAGACATTTTTATACTTCTGGTAGCAAACCTACATTATATTAGTTGTAGGGATTTGGAATAGGTGCAAAAGATAACTTTCCAAAGCTACAAACAAACATAGAATATTGAGTTAGGGTGTGGTAAAATCCACTTATTACATTTTTTCCTAGGAAGCCCTTCTCACACAAGGGTCAATCACGAGGTCACATTGAGACTGGAAGAGTTACTCACTCTGCTTTGTTGGTCTTGGTGTAGAGATTGCGCATATTATGGGGGTCGCTTGAAGGTATACCCACAATGATGAGTGGAAGCCTTTCAAGTTGATTTTGGGCTAGATACCCTGCCTTTAAGCATGGATCGGACTGTCGATTATTTCCCCAGGCATCACTGTTGTAATTGGTAACCTTAGTGGCCTTTCTCTTTAGGGTCTTTACACGAGGTGACTGTGGCGGGGCAAGTCTTCACGGTACCTGGAATCGACATTGGCCAAACTCACTTAGGCTCCTTGGAGGGTATACCCATGTTTATGTGTGGGATATTTCACCAAGGCGTAAGTCTGTTAAGCAGGTTGTCAACATAACTTTTCCACCCACTCTATCTCAACCCCTTCTTACATTGTTCTCGCGACGTTGGATTTCATCACCAACTAGTGCGTTCATTGTGAGAATGTTTTGTTTGCTTGCTTGCTTACTAGATTTTTAGCTTGTGTTGTTTGTTTTCCCTAGTGGACTCTAGATTGGATCTTTATTTTAATGGCGTCAGTTCCCGAAATGACCAATGAAGGAACCTCTGGTCCAGGTGAACCTTTTGTTTTTCCTTTTTACAGAAACATTGGTCCTCCTCACATCGCTACTTTGAGCCTTCTAGGCCTCATGATTGGATTGCCAGTATGGTTGTTTTCCACTCAGGTAATTCCAAATTCAACTGTTCTTTGCTTGTAAGCACTTCCCCCCAAGAAAATCAACCTCATGTTGATCCTTCACCTTCTTCACTAGTAAGATCTTCTTCACCTTCTCCACTTGCAATTTCTTCTTTCGTTTCATCTTTTTCGCTGAGTGAAATCTCTAAAGCTAGTAACTTCGTGGATAAGAAGAAGAAGAAATGGAAGAATAAGAAGAAGAAAAATAAACAAGGGTCCAAACTTCCAACCACTGCTAGACATGTTGGAAAGAAACCAGTTACTTTTAATCGTGCTGGGATTGTTGATAATTCCAAGATCATCCAAAAACCTATAAGCCCAAGTACCCTTGCAGGATTTGTAAGGGTATCCATCTTCTTAAGGATTTCCCTGGTCTATCCAAGGTTATAGAAGCATGGTCTACACAACCTCGCCAACCCATGTCGTCAACCTCTGAACAACATGTTGATGACCTCCCATCAACTAGTCAAGATACCATTGGGAAGAAGAAAAGTAGAGTCAAGTTCACGTGTATGTTATGCAAATGGAGTCATCTAACTCACCTTTTCCCTCGTATGGATGAAGCCTCAAAATTACTGGAAGACATGACTGTTTCACAGCCTCACCGTCTAGCTGCTTATTGCAAGCTTACTCTCGACCCACCTGTATTTGATGGAATGATCAATATGGCCCCTCCATCAGTCAATATGGTTGATCATGTAGTCAATATGGTCACTTCCTTAGTTGAACCAGTTGACAAAGTGGTTGATCTAATCCCATCCTCGGTTAATCCCACTCTCCCACTAGAGAGTGAAACCCAAGAGGTCAATCCATTTCCACCCGTCGACCCCATTCTCCCCTTGGAGAATGAAACCCAAGTGATTGATCTGATCTTGTCATTGGTAGATCCTACTCTCTCGCTCGAGATTAAACCTAATGTTGCCCATGTTTTTCTCGTCGATACATAATCTACCGTTTCGGGGGGGCATTCCTCCTTCTCCTGTGGAACCTCCTCCAAGTAATGAGGCCGTCCTTTTTAAGTGGGGTGTGCTAACTGGACCTTGTCTTCCATCTCACATTCCTTTCCATATTACAGTACAGGTTTGTGTCCAGGACGTTCCTCAGATGTTGATAGATGAAGGTGCGTTTGTTAGTATTTTGTTTTCTATTGCTTGGCAAGCTTTGGGTTGTCCTCAGCTTGCGTCAGTTACATAGAATCTGTTATCTTTTAACAAAAGAACCAGTCAACCTTTAGGGACCCTTCCTCAGTTTCCTATAACTTTGGGTGGGAAAACTATCTTTATTGATGTTATGGTAGTCCAAGACCCCTTGGATTTCTCTTTACTCCTTTGGTGCGATTATGTCTATGCCATTAAAGCTATTGTGTCCACTCTTTTTCGTGTGATATCTTCCCCACACGATGGAAGAATTGTGACTATTGATCAACTTTAATTCATCCGTCCTCAATGGATTACCTCCCTAAATGGTTCTTATATGCAGACAATATCACTGCCACCACATGTTAATTATGTGGATTTGTCTCCCATGACTTCAGCTTCTGATGATTTGGATCCAGTAGTTGACATGGTGATCTCTTCGATCGGGATTTTAGAACCTGATCTCTTTACCCCTATCGCGACCCTCGACATGTGTTCCTTCCAAAGTGTGTTTCTTCCATCAAGTGAAGATCTCTTAGAGGCCATGACCGAGTTTTGTCCCTTGACGTGGTGTCCTTCTAGAGCACTATCCTCTTGGAAGCCATGATCAAGAAGAGAGTTTTGAGCATGCTTTTCCTATTTCAAGATCATTAAAAAATGAAATCAGCTGTGAGGATATTTTTCTCATCTATGTAGAAACCTTGTTCAAAAATGAAAGAGAGATCATGAGCATATTTCTTCTCCTGTGTCAAGCTCGTTAAAAAATGAAACAACAGTCTAGGGATTGAACTCGGATTCATGCGCATAGTTTTTGTTTCTGTGTCAAGCTTGTTAACAAATGAAATAGATTTTGCCCCTCTTTGATTGAGTCAATTACTTTGTTACGTATATTATTTGAGGCTTCTTTTCATCCTCCTATGTCGTTGGATGAATCAAAGCTTAGGGGGAAATTCTTTCAGCCTCTGGACTTCATGCTGAAGTTGAGCCGTTAGCTTCTTAAGCTGGGGTCTAAGTACCAACCATCCTGGTATAATGCATTGGGAAGTCTCAAACATGGTTTCCTATGGTTCAAGCTTGTGTAAAAATGAAACCACCTACCTCAAGCATATTTTTCTTTGGTTCAAGCTTGTGTAAAAATGAAACCAGGTTTGAACATAGTTTTGGCTAGTTTTAAGCTTGTGTAAAAATAAAATTTGTCCCAACCATAGTTTTTTTTGTTTTAAAGCTTGCGTAAAAATGAAAGAAATCCTGAGCTTAGTCTTTGTTCTTTCTCATGCTCGTAAATACATGAGAATAAGTTATCGAGCTTATTCTTTGTTCTTTCTCATGCTTGTAAATATGTGAGAATGTAACCGAGTATACTTTTATCACTTTTTCGGACTCGTAAAGGTTATACGAAAAAGGAACCCCCTGGAGTTCCCTCCTTTTAGACTCTCTAAAAATGAAAAGATTGTCGAGTGACCTTTTTATTTTCACGCTCGTTAAATTATTTGAAGAAAACATTTGTTGAGCGATAGTTTATCTCTTTTTCGATCTCATCAGACTACTTTACGAAAAATGAACTGAGAGAGTTCTCTTTAAGTGTTTTTCAGACTCTCTAAATATGAAAAAACCCTGAGTTTTCTTTCTTTGGACTCATAAAAAAAACATCAAAAGGCCCATATGGGACCGAACCACTCCTTCCTAGGGTTCGTTAAATACAATCCGAAGGACTCATCCGAAGGATGAGTTTATAGTTCAAGCATATGTTATCCTCCTCAAGCTTGTGTAAAAATAAAGAGGTACTCGCTATAAATGGTGGGGGGGAATTGGGAAAGAAATGTATTTAAAAATGTATGCTATGGAAGAGTCTCTTTTGAACATGACACCCTTTCACTCGCTTTGTGTCTAAGTTGGAAAATCCGCTTGTCTCCTGATCATACTCCTTTATAAGATTAAATTTTGGTCTGTGATCCTTGTTGTTGATTCAACGTTTCCATGACAGTTGTCGTGTCATCAATATGTTCAAAGAGAAGTTCAACCCGAAAATCCTTCTATTGCATTGGCCATTTCTACAGTCCTTAAACCTTCTATTGTGTTGGCCATCCTTGAGTTAGTCTTAAATCACTTGTTACTCTAATCTACTTCAAATCTTGTCACCTGTTTCGTGTCATTGATGGAGGATACATTAAGGCCTTCATGTGATGAGTCTTTTCATGTCGACTTCAACTCATTATCTAGGAATTAGAATTAGAAACTAATTGGTACCTTGGAACTTGCATGCCTCAATGGTAGGTTTCCTCGATTTCGACAGTGGGTTTTCATTATTGACCCCTGATTGAAAGAGTCTGTTGAGTGTTCGACCTCAAATCATTAATTCACACCCGTTGGTTTGTACTAGTGTACCTTGGGAGTCATTGACATTAATGGTGATTTCCCTCGCACTTGATAATGGTATATATTAATGACCATTAATCAAGTGGTTTCTACCATGTTCGACTTCAGCACATGCATTCACATGGTTAGATTCGTACTATAGAGTGGTGGAGATGAAGACCATGGATCCTTTGTGACAGATTCAGGTTGCATTGGAGTATATTCATATTGTACTATTGCATATATCCACATTGTATGGCTCGTGGCTATGTTCAAATTTGAGTCTTTAACACATAGATCCATAGTGTATTTTTGGTGTCTATGATCAGATTTGAGTCATAATGGCATGGATCCACAGTATATGTTTGGTGGCCATGACCTGTATTACCTGACATGGATATTTGCATGTCAGCATTTATGGTTTGAGTCATTAGTATTCTGAGTATGGTAATTCCTACCTTAGTTTTGATATATTATTGTACTGTATTTCCTTGTTTGTTGGCAGGTTTCCAACCGACATGTTCCTTGTTCGCTGTTGGGCCCTTAATTTTTGAGAAGGAATTGAGCAAGTTTTTACTAATCACGATTTACACAAACTCCATTAGAGGATGCGAGAAAGAGAAATTGAAAGAAGTTGCGGAAGTTAGTGCAACGTCAACAAAGAAACAAACAATTGCAATAGAACAAGAAAGTGTTTAAGCCGAGAAGGAAGACACAACCCAACTATATATAGGGATGAACATAATTATAAAAGGGTTGGTTGGTTCGTCTACTAGTTCATTAGTGCATGGGTTAGTCGACTGGATTGAGTTGAGTCAGGTTGGTCAGAGTCGCCAGATTTTGAGATTAGTTGTTGATAATTATTGTAAGTCGAAGGAAGACAATTTTGAGTCTGTAATGAATTGGACCTATAAGTTGGAGAATTAGAGCTTTGTGGCATGAGTCTAGAGACACGAGTTTGAACTGAGCCTTGCTATGTAATTCTAAGTCTGTAATGAGAGAAAAATCCTAAAGATAATAGGAAGCAGGACCAAATTTCACAATATGTTGCGTCTTTGTATGTTTATTTATGCATTACAATATTTCCTTATAGCATATGAGTTCTATTTGATGGTTCAATGTTTAAATTATTTCTCGCAATGTAAGTAGGTTCGATTCGTGCATTTATATGTTTCAAATTTGTTAATGTCTCTTGTGCAAGAACATGAATGAGTTCTAACTGCTCTATGGATCCTCTTTAGTATTTTCCCTACCCTTCCCTATCTATTTGTCTCAGCAGTGCTCCGGGTGAGACTTCTTCTCTTCGGAGGAGATGAAAATTCTAGCTCTCTAGACTACATGGTATCTTTTGTTGGTAACCTGAGAAGGAACCTAGTCTGATTAAATTCGCGCCAACAAAATGGTTTAGTTGCCAGGACCCATGTTAAAAGGGAACCTGTAAGGAGAATGTTGTCGTCGATCCATAGATCTGGCATTGATCAATGGTGGGAAAGGAACTGTGACGCCTTCATATGGAAAGAAGTGGAACTAAGGAGAGAATCATTGAAAAACACTCGCGAAGCAATCTTTTACTCAAAAAGATCGAGCAACCAGTATAAGATTTTCTGGGTTAAATTCTCGGAAGAATTTTTTCACTAGATAAAGAGGATCGAAGAAGCTCCAGAGTTCCAGGGATAGGCCAAGAATATCTGTGTGTGGGATACCGAAAATTTAGCATCACTCTAGAGGATGGATTTCCCAGTTACATGAGCTATGGAGTTTTGGGTTAACACCATGCTAGAGGGATACTGTTGTGGGGTATTCTACCCTACGGACTAACAAGCTAGGGTTTTGAGCTTGTACGCAGATCATGACCCTTAAGACTTAACTTTTAACCTTCTACCCAAAATCTCAACCCCTTTTCTCATGCAAACATGGGAAGAATCGACTCACCTTTTTAACGATGATTGAAGTAGATCCTCCGTTGAGCCTTCTATTTCCTCGTTGCTGCTGCCTCTTCCACAAAGCTTCCTGCAATCAAGGTAAGACTACACATGCATGCAACTGATCTACTAGGGGGTTAGAAATAAAACATAAATCAAATAACATAGATGAGATTCATGTACTTGGGACGGGAAAAGCAT
>JZKD02S1900165.1:220191-243060 GCA_000966675.3 Picea glauca
CCACCGTTCCTCGATCCTGATCCTGGGCTCCTCCTCTTCTTTTGTCCTCCAACTGCTACAGCATGAAGTTCTCCTGAAGCTTGAGGCAAAGCTAAAGGGTTGGGACAATAATGGACTTGGCAATTTGGCAGAGATTCTTTGCTATGACTTTCCTCTTTGAATAGTACCCCTACCCCTCCTTTTATAGGCTAGAAGGAGCTAGGGTTTTAGGCGAACTCTCGGCCATGCATGACGGAGAGTTCTAGTTAACTGACAAAAAGCCTCGTGTCCCGGCGGAAACTTTCCTGATTTCTTTCTTTGTTAGGTACCCGCGGGCTGTAGTGGGTTAGCCCGCAGATACCCGCGTGCAGTAGAAGGTCAGCAAGCGGTCACCCGCGCCCAGTGAAAGGTTAGGGAGCGGGTCCCTTGATTTAAGTGGTTTTTTGAGGATTTGTTCAACATGGCTTTGGCTAGGAAGAGGCATGAGTTGGCCTGATGCCAGGTAAACCTGTGTGGTGTATTTTCGGGTTATAACAGATACATAATCGAATTTCCAGCTGAGAACCACTAGTCTTTTTTGTACGTAGAGGAAATTTTCAAGAAAGGTGAAAGGGGAAGACCATTGAGATAAATCCCCCTGTGGATTAAGGTTTTCTTGATGGAGGAAGGGATGTTGATTATGTCCCTGATTGATATGGTAGCATAAATACCCTCGCTTGGGGTAGGGCGAGATGGGGTGAGAGTCATGGCATGAGAGTGGGGAAGGGTTCTTTGAAAAATGGGGGGGAAACAAAAAGAAATGGAATCAAGAGATGAACGATCTTTGAAGAGAGCCACCATAGTTGAGAAGTGGTGGTGCAGAAAGATCAAGAAAGTTGTAAGATAGTATAAAAGGTTGGGGAAATAAGGCATATTGAGAGAAGTAGAGGAAAGATAGATGGAAGAATTGTAGAATATGAGAAGACAGGAATGACTGGATAGTCAAAGATTAAACGAGAGATAAGAGAGGAGAGAAAGAAGTCCACAGGAAGTGGGACAAGAAGGAGAAAGTACAGATGTAAGGGAGGAGGAAGCCGACATGAATCTTGGAGGAGAAAGAGAATATTTAGCCCCAATAACAGGAGAGATCAGGAATCAGGCCAAAGTGATCGTCCTAGTGGAAGCTAACAAGATCCCCCGGATCAAAGAAAATCACCCTGAAGCTAGTGGCACCAGCCCCCAATCACCCATACCCCAAGTGACCTATATACAAGCAGTAAGTTCGATACTACCTTCTCATGCTAGTTCTATTCCAATACAATTAGTTAGTCAGTCACAACCAGGAAGTGTGGGGTATAGGGAGGATATTGGGATCCCCCAGTAGATCAAAAGAAGGACCGTTAGGGTTCACATTGATATGGCCAATAGCATCAGCAATGGACAACCATGCGGGAGGTTCGATTTCCTGATACCCATAATTTTTGGGTAAGGGAGATGATGACGTTGAGCAGCACTGGTTCCTATGTGAACCAATCTGGAGATCCAGAGGGACTCCGGATGAGAATAAGTTGGTCAAGTTCCAGACTACCTTGAGAGGTCGTGCTCTCATGAGGTACATGAGTATCATTGAACCAGGAGTGATAGGGATGCAAGGTCAAGTGATCACACTTGGCCAGGTATGAACACGGTTCATAGGAGAGTTCAAACTACCCCAATTAGAACAACAAGCACTGTATGAATTGTACGAAATCTAGCAGAGGGAAGATGAATCAACCTAGGAGTACAACCAGAGGTTTAAATATGCCATAGGGAGGTTGGCACATCCAATACATGAAGAAAATCAAAGGGAGTGGTACATTCAGGGGTTGTTGCCCCTGACTTGGATTCCACTAATGCAACAACAGATAACCAAGTTAACATACACTTTGTAACAATCGATGAATATTGAAGCCATGGAGGGATACCCCAGGAGCTTGAGAGTAACCCGACCCCCAGTAGATGTGAATCTGGTGCAACTACAAGGGCATATATTGACACCAACAGAAAATATTTAGGACCTGAGGATACCCAGACCAGGATGACCACAGGGTTGGTGCACTGGATGTTACACGAAAGGTCATCTACTAAATGAATTTATTTGAATGAGGGGACTGGGACCCCTCCAAATTTGATGGTAACCCCACCAAGACCCACGAGAGGATTTGTGAAAGTGTCGATGAATTCATAATTCCATCACCCCACCCATTATCAAGATTTCCTAGGAGGCCAAGCAACACTGACAGCGGAATATTGTGAGATCTGTTGAATCCATGGCCACGGGCCAATACAGTGCCCCATCATGCATAAATATTCGATAGTACCAAACACAGTACACTACGAGTTCTGCGCATCTACCACACATACTACCAAACAATGTAGAGCATTGGATGCACTAGCAGATAGGTTGAACTGAACAACATTCAGGGTGAACGAAAACCCTCAGGGACCAAGAAGAGGTCGAGGAAGTGGAGCCAGAGGAGATTTCAGAGGAGGAAGAATTGGGGGAAGAGGACCAAGTGGATGTTACAACTGTGATGAACAAGGTCACTTGGCCAGATATTTTCCTCATCCAAGGTAGCCATGGTGCTCTCACTGCAGAACCAATGGACACACAACTGAATACTGCCCAGAGTTAATTTCAAAGTGGGAAGACAAACTATGACAAAGAGGAACTAACATTATCATTTCAGAGATCAAGAGTATTTCTAAGGGACAATTTCCCAACCTTAATATCATTACTTGAGGAGGAACGAAGACAAGAGATGATGCTGATAATCTACCTCAGATCCAGAAAGCAGCACCTACGGGAGACATTTATGATCCCCTAAAGAAAAAATTGTTCTTTAAAGATTCCATAGAAGTATTCCAGAATATTCCTAGTCATGAAATGTAAGAGAACCCCCCCAGCCAACTGTTTACCCTAATATGGCACAAGTCCCTGCTTCACCCCCTCTGTAATATCCCTCAGTCGAACCCAATTGTAAATGTAATATAAGTGTACTTAAGTTGGTGAGTTGTTTTGACATCATTTTGTAATGCGCTTTCCTTGGCATAGTGCGCGCATGAACTGTGCAGTAAAATGATGTAGTGTGCACATTCTTGGATACCGTACGTAGTAACTAAAGTGCACGTAGTATGGAGGACAGAGAACCTCATGTATATGATATGTGTTATAGGCTGGTGAGCTAGTTATTATAAGCTAGGATTCTTATGTTTTGGTATTAGGCCAGTGCACCTAGATGTTAAAATCCATTGTGCCTATTTTGTACATGTCTCATGATTAATATAAAATACATTGTTGCACACAGATCGATCATGATAAAAGAGATGGGGGACTAAACTTCACCAGTTAGGGAAAGGGAGGGCCAAAAGTCAAGGAAAAGGGCTAAGCTAGAGAGCTTAATCCAAAAGGGAATATTATATTAATATTTCCTAAAGCATAAAGTATGGATAATTATTTTATCCTAAGTTCTAAAGTTGTGGACAAGTGGACCAAAGTAACTTCCGATATGACAAGTGTCAAGCTGGGGAAATGCATTCATATTGTGGGGACTTAGCTCTTTTGGTCACTTTTCACGAGGGATTCTTACCAGCAAATTGACCATCATTCTCACCATCACACTTTCCCAATCGGTTTCACGGTGATTCCTTCCATCACTCAGTTATCCAGTCAATAATTCCATGACCATTTTCACTCACGTAGTCAGTTATCCTTAAGACATCCGTTTCACCATGTCTGAGACTGTTTCCATAAACTTTTCTGGTTGGTGTACTTGGTTATCTTGGAGCAGGATTGAAGAAGCGAGTTGTCAGGCCCGTGAGAAATTCTCTGAGTGAGAGAATTATTGGATATTGATTCTCGAATGTGCTAAACTACAGCTACAATGCTCTAAGATTTCCGGTCCAGCCTATTTTTGAAGCCTTGGAAGGGAAGTGGAGAAGCCGAGGGACTATTGAGCAAAGAAAGGGCACACTTCCTTGAGTGGGACAAGCATGTGGGGAATGAGAGGTTGTAGGCTGTTAGTTGAGTGAGCACCTGAGACAGAGTCTTTCCTGTTGTCCATGAGCCTTAGCCTGGTTAGGAACCCCTTATCCGGGTGGAGTTCAGTCCCAGCCCGGGGGTGACTCACTATTGAGAGTGATGAACAGTGTAGTCTAAGGATGGGAGGTTCGTGGACGATCTGTACGCAGTTGGTGACAATATTTCTAAGATAATTACCAATCGTATGATAAACTTATATGTTGCATTGTTAATTACATGCTTATGTTACGGGTTATCATATATGTGATTAGAATTGCCTGTATGTTATGGGTATTTCCCTATATATGCTGCATATTTGTGGTTACTATTATTTCAGTATAAAGTCGTATATTACATAATGTAATTGTTTGTTTATGTTTATATGTAAATCTTCCACAAGAGTGTTGTGTGTATATGTTTAAGTTACATGCAGTTTGAAGAGAAAATTTATGTGGCATAGCTCAGTTGATTACTGGGTATGTTACCGTATGTTTCGCAGTAAGAGGACGAAAGTGTTCCCTAGAGTAGAATGGCACATCCTGTTTAAGGCTAGGGATGTTACCAACTAGTGTCTGAGCATGAGATATTTCTCTGGAGTGGCATCCCCTAGCCTGTGGCTGGCCGGGGGAACATTACAAATTGGTATCAGAGCTTCAGTTTCAACACTGAGCCTATATGGGCCAGAGGGGTTCAGTTGAAGCGAATATTCACAGAAGAGTAACCTCGAAGTGACCAAAATTCAAGTCATGGAGCGTCCATGGAAAATGTTGGCATGTTGGCACGCATGGTAAATTTTGGCACCGCACATGAAACATTTGCGTGCAAGCATGCACAATAAATTGTAGCATCACGTCGAAGATTATTATGTGCAGATGCATGTGCTGAATTTATCCTTGTGCAGTGAGCATGCACATAGTAATGTGCACATGGGGTGTGCAAGTATTGCATAACACAGAGGCGTTTTGTTGGTATGTGCATAGTATGAGTATAAGTTGTCTCGCGACAGTGTATTCAATGGTGCATGCATATTATTGTGCGCGATGGAACCTATTGAACTTTGACATGGTGCAATGCATAGGGAGAAATGCATGTGGAGTATCGGTGTGTGATACCAAAACTGTGCATAGTGGATATTGGAACACAATGAAAAAGTAGTGCGCGCAAGTTGTCAGCGCGACGAAGAAGAAATGCATAGTGGATATAGGTGTGCAGGATAAATATAAATGTACAGGTCAAATTTTTGTGTGTGCGATGTCGCTTGGAAGGCAACGAGTCTGAGTTTAATTTGCATAATATTAGAAGAAAAAGAAACACACAACCGCATCGAAGCATTAATTAAAAGGAATTTCAATTTTTATATCCCTCCGATTCAGACAGATGGAAGTGAAATATAAGATTACAAGAAAAGAATACTATAAAAGAAAACAAGACTCATAACACCACCAGATAGAATTTTGTAATAAATTGTCCAAAATCCGCTTATGTATTTATATAATTGTATTAATCACAAAATTACAAAAAAGGGATGATAGCAATTATCCTGTTGTAAAAAGGATCCTTTAAGAACAGGCCTATCATCTCTGGTGCTCCTTACCTCCTCTACCATCTGTTCAAAAATTCATTGAAACATGCTTAATTTTAGTTGAAGACTCACTTCATCTTAGATATCTCCTCCTTTAAAGAATCTAACCAGACCGGTTGATTCTCTCCAACACTTTCGGCCATTTCAGACATGGATTCGTCCTTCTTCTGTCACTTGCTCCTTTTCTTCTTAGCGGCTGGCCTGTTGATGACTAAATCCTTCAAAGTGGGGTTCATCTTGAATTCCAACCATGGGTCTATATCTGACTCTATGTGGAATTTAGTCGCTAGAATGTGCGCAAGGACCCTTTCCTTCTTATTCACAGGAAAGTCTAGCATGTTGCCCAAATAACCAGTCTCAATGGATTTAGCCTTATCCATGTATCTCAGGTTGTGGATACCAAAATTATTTTACAGAGAGAAGAAACTCAAGCAATTTGGAGATTACTTCGGTTATGGATACACAGATACCTTCATACTTGAGGATTGGTAGTTATAGAATTCCAATTATGAAGCACAAACGGACTACGTACAAGAGCGTTGGGTTGCCATACTTGGCTAATCCATTTTGAATGATTAGATTTTGAGTTCATTACATGGTGGCATTTATCTAATGTCACATGGATGCGAACTACCGAATGAGTGAAACGGGGTGATCTTACTAGACATTGCTTGCTCCACGAGTGGTGGATTTGACATGTTGAAACACGTGATACTGCGTCTTGGTGAAAGTGGTTTTGGAAAACCACCTTCTTGCACAGATGTATCTCTGAAGGCATCATGCATATATGTTTTCAAGACATGGGTCTTATCTAGAATTGTCATGGTGATAACACTAGGAAATCAGGAGAGATAATTCTGATATTTATTTTGAACCAAAATGGTTCATATTTCTCTTGAATCGTTGAATTGTTAGCCTGATAAGTTTTGATGGCTGCACGTTTTGCAGAATTAACAACAACTAGATCAGATCATACCAGTGTGGAGTCCATCGGAATGGAAGAAGCACAGGGGAATTATAGTCAGCAAGATGAGAGCAGAGGGGTGGATGTCCATTTGGGCATTGAAGGAACAAACTCCAACAGACATATAGAATAAAGGAATGAAAAGATGAATATGGATGATACCATTAAGAATTTGAAAAAGGATGTCCAAATCCATAAATATGATAATGAAAGGATTATGAGAGCCAAAGAGCAGCGAGATGACTTCAACATGAATTTATTGGATGGCTTGAACATAATAGAAAATAAATTGGTTAAGGAGAGTGGCTCAAGAAAATATGGAAGTCACAAGCCTTCAGATGAGAAAATAAAAGAAAAAAGTGTTAGTATACATCATCATCATTCCCCAAGGCATTCCAATAAGAGGGCGGGCAACAAATCAAGTCTATCCCCTGTCATAAGGTATAATAGGTCTGGGGTGGATGAGCTACGAGGAGAAATGAAAAAAATCAAACCTCCTACATTTGATGGTGAGAACAATAACGATGAAGATGCAGAAACATGGTTGTTGGGCATGAGAAAGTATTTTCAATTGCATAATTATTCTTATCATGTAGAAGGTAGAATTGCTATCTATCAACTCAAAGGAAAGGCCTCCATGTGGTGGGATCAACTTGTGCAGGTGCATCACATTGAAGAGGAAAGTGTTATTTGGAGGGAATTCAAGAAGTATTTTGCGAAGAAATACTTGACTAAGAGATACTATGACAAGAAAATGAAAGCGTTCTTTAAAATCAAGCTTGGAAGTATTACCATAGATGAATATGAGAGAAGGTTTCTAGAACTATTGAAGTATGTCTCTTTCATGAAGGATGAGACAGTCAAAATTCAAAGGTATTTGGGTGGATTTCCACCGTTCATCAGTGACAAAATATAGTATGATGATCCCAAGACATCAGAAGAGAACATAAGAAGAGATAAATGCCTATATGATCAGTAGAAAGCAAGTCCATATTTCCAAAATCCTTGGGAAGACAATAAGAAATTCAAGATGGATCAAAGGAAGAAGGCAGCTAAGCCACCATTCTTCAAAAATAATCCAAAAGGACAACAAATGCCTAAATAACCCAGAACGATTGACACAGGGAGTCAAGGGCCAAGGAAACCACCTATGCAATGTTGGGGTTGTAAAGGATATCATAGGTTCAGATATTGTCCTCACAGAGGTGAAAAAGGTAGGGTTGTTCATAATGTACAACAAGATGAAACAATGGAGGACATGGGCAGATATGTTCCAAGGATTTATGCAGCCCTGGACAACAAGCAAGCAGAGTATCAATCCCACATGATTGAAGTGGAAGGTATGATCAACAACCAAACCATTTCTATTTTAATTGATTCAAGAGCTAGTCATAGTTATATAGACCCTAATATTGTGGAAGGTTTGCAATTGCCAAGAAGCAAGCATGGGAAATCCTGGTTGGTGCAAGTGGCTACTAGAGCCAGAAGAAAATTTAATGAGATGGTTCAGTCATGCCTCATAGACATGAATGGACTAAACACCAAGGCAGATTTAAACATCTTGCCTTTAGATTCCTATGAATTTATAATTGGGATGGATTGGTTGGACCAACATCACACTCTCTTAGACTATCACAACAAAGAATTTACTTGCCTGGATGAGGAAGGGAAACTAAGGAAAGTACAGGGAATTCCCAGGGCAGTAACCATTAGAAAAATTTCAGCATTGCAGCTGAAGAAATGTTACAGAAAAGGGTGTCAAATAATTGCATCTCATTTGGCAGAGACACCTAGATATAAGGTGCCAAATTTGGAGGATTATGCAATCCTGGAAAATTTTGAAGATGTTTTCAAGGAGGTACCCGGACTACCCCCAAGGAGAGACATTGATTTGTCTATAAATTTAATGCCTGGAGTAGTGCCAACATCAAAGACTCCTTACAGAATGAGTACACTAGAATTGAAGGAGTTGCAAATGCAGCTTGAAGAACTTCTAAAGAAGGGTTATATATGCACACGTGTGTCACCTTGGGGTGCCCCAGTCTTGTTTGTGAGAAAGAAATATGGAACACTAAGATTGTGCATTGACTTCAGACAGTTGAATAAAGTGACTATTAAGAACAAGTATCCTTTGCCAAGGATTGATGACCTCTTTGATCAATTGAAGGATGAAAAGATATTTTCAAAGATAGATCTCAGATCAGGATACCATCAGGTAAGGATTAAAGAAGAAGATATCAGCAAGACCTCCTTCAGGACAAGGTATGGTAATTATGAGTTCACAGTGGTGCCATTTGGGTTGTCGAATGCACCAACTATTTTCATGTTCTTAATGAATGGTGTTTTCCGAGAGTATTTGGACAAGTTTGTCATTGTATTTTTGGATGACATTCTTATATATTCCAAGTCAGAGGAAGAGCATGAAAATCATTTGAGGACAGTGTTGCAAGTATTAAGGGAGCATCAGTTGTATGCCAAATTGAGCAAGTGCTCATTTTTTCAGAAACAAATTCATTATTTGGGGCATATCATTTCAAAGGATGGGATAGCAGTGGATCCTGAGAAGATACAGGCCATTAGAGAATGGTCAACACCAAATAATGTGACAGAGGTGAGATCATTCATGGGACCTGCAGGCTACTATAGAAGATTTATTGAAGGATTCTCAAAGATTGCACACCCAATCACTTCCTTGCAAAGGAAGGGAGTGAAGTTTCAGTGGACACTGGATTGTGAGAAGAGTTTCCAACACTTGAAACAATTATTGACAAGTGATCCAATATTAAGGATCACAGACCCAGATGAAGACTTCATCGTATGCACCGATGCATGTAATGAAGGACTTGGTGGATTCCTCAGTCAAAATGGGTTTGTCATATGTTATGGATTAAGGAAGTTGAAGGATCATGAAAGAAACTATGCCACTCATGATTTGGAGTTGGCAGCCATAGTGCATGCCTTGAGGAAATGGAGACACTACCTCATGGGAAAGAGGTTTTAGCTAAGAACATACCACAATGGTCTAAAATATTTATTTGATCAGCCAAATCTAAATTCTAGGCAAAGTAGATGGTTAGAATTTCTAAGCGAATATGACTTTGATATAAAACATATCAAGGGGAAAGAGAATAAAGTGGTCGATGCACTTAGCAGGAAGGTGCATAAATTACATGCTACAACCATTATCATGTATCAGACTAATATTAAAAGCAAAATTTTGGAGGCTGCAAAAGAAGACCTGCAATACAGAGAATTGGTAGCAATGCTACAACAGGGTAAGATGCCACAAAAGGTGGATAATTATAATTTGGGAATAGATGGAATACTATTGCACAAGAACATAATTTTAGTTCCAAATGTCCAGGACTTGAAACATATAATTTTTTCATGAATTGCATAATGTTCCTTATGCAGGGCACCCTGGATATCAGAAAATCGTGGCAGCGATCAAGAGCCATTACTTTTGGCTAGGTATGAAGAGAGATATCGCCGAATACATTGCTAGATGTATGGAATGCTAGAAAGTTAAAGAAGAGAATAGGCAACCAGCAGGGTTGTTGCAACCTTTAACCATTCCTGAATGGAAGTGGGAAGTGGTGACAATGGAATTTATTATGGGATTGCCTAGAACATGAAAGTTGCATGATTCGATCATGGTGGTGGTGGACATGGTTACGAAAGCTGCCCATTTTATTCCACTAAAAAATACTCATAAGGGAGAAGATGTTGCTGATATTTTCATGAAGGAAGTGACATGATTGCACAAAATTCCTAAAACAATTGTGTCCCACAGAGACCCAAAATTGACCTCAAATTTCTGGAAAGGATTGTTCAAAGGATTCAGAACGAATCTGAACTTTAGTACAACTTATCATCCTGAGTCTAATGGACAGACAGAGAGGGTGAATGGAGTGATAGAAGATATACTAAGAATGTATGTGATGGAAAAACCATCGAAATGGGAAGACTACATACACTTGGTAGAATTCGCTTACAACAATGGGTATCAGACATCATTGAATATGAGCCCATTTGAAGCACTTTATGGAAGAAAGTGAAATACTCAAGTGAGTTGGGATAATCCAGCTGATAGGACAGTAGTTGGGCCAGATTTGCTCAAGGAGATGGAGGATCAAATGATAAAAATTAAGAAGAATTTAAAATCTTCCCAAGACAGAAAGAAAAGTTGTGCCGATAAGAACAGAATCCACAGAGAATTCAAAGTGGGTGATCATGTTTTCTTGAAAGTAAAATCTAACATGAGTTCCCTGAAGCTGGGAATTTGTGCCAAGTTGGAAGCCAAATTTTGTGGGCCATTTGAAATCCTAGAGAGGATTGGTCTAGTTGCTTATATGATTGCATTGCTTGCATCTATGTCTATTCATAATGTCTTCCATGTATCATTGCTAAAGAAATATATACCTGATGCTAATCATGTTATTGATTGGAATGTGATTCAGGTGGAGAAAGAAGGTTCTTTTCAAGTGCATCTGGTGCGCATTTTAGACCGGAAAGTCAAGCAGCTCCGAAACCGATCCATTGGGCTTGTAAATATCCAATGGACCTGGTATGGTCCTGAGGATGCTACTTGGGAGCGTGAGGATGCATTGCGGATAGAATACCCGCATCGTTTTGAAGATTTTTGAAAAATCTGTTGTATATGGGTGTATGATGCACCGAGGACAGTGCTTAAATAAGGGGAGGGGATTAATATCCCTCGACTAAACCCAGTTGTAAATGTAATGTAAGTGTACTTAAGCTTGTGAGTTGTTTTGATATCATTTTGTAATGCACTTTCCTTGGCATAGTGCATGCATGAACTGCGCAATAAAATGATGTAGTCTGCACATTCCCGGATACCTAACGCAGTAACTAAAGTGCACGCAGTATGGAGGATAGAAAGCCTCATGTATATGATATGTGTTATAGGCTGGTGAGCCAGTTATTATAAGCTGGGATGCTTATGTTTTGGTATTAGGCTAGTGCGCCTAGATGTTAAACGACAGTGCGCCTATTTTGTACATGTTTCATGATTAATATAAAATACATCGTTGCACATAGACCGACCATGATAAAAGAGATGGGGGATTGAACTTCACCAGTTAGGGAAAGGGAGGGCCAAAAGTCAAGGAAAAGGGATAAGCTAGAGAGCTTAAGCCAAAAGGGAATATTATATTAATATTTCCTAAAGCATAAATTATGGATAATTATTTTATCCTAAGTTCTAAAGTTGGGGACAAGTGGACCAAAGTAACTTCCGATATGACAAGTGTCAAGTTGGGGACATGCATTCATATCGTGGGGACTTAGCTCTTTTGGTCACTTTTCACGGGGGATTATTACTAGTAGCTTGACCATCATTCTTACCATCACACTTTCACGATTAGTTTCACATTGATTCCTTCCATCACTTAGTTATCCAGTCAATAATTCCATGACCATTTTCACTCACGCAGTTAGTTATCCTTAAGACATCCATTTCACCATATTTGAGCTAGTTTCCATAAAACTTTCTGGTTGGTGTACCTGGTTAGCTTGGAGCGGGATTGAAGAAGAGGGTTGTCAGGATCGTGAGAAATTCTCTGAGCAAGAGAATTTCTAGGGATTGATTCCTGAAGGTGCTAAACTATAGCTATAGTTCTTTGAGACTTCCGGTCCAGCCTGTTGCTAAAGCCCTGGAATGGAAGTGGGGCAGTCGAGGGACTGTTGAGCACAGAAGGGGCACACTTCCTTGGGTGGGATAGGCATGTGGGGAATGAGAGGTTGTAGGTTGTTACTTGAGTGAGAACCTGAGACAGAGTCTTTCTTGTTTTCCATGAGCCTTAGCCTGGTTAGGAACCCTTTACCCGGATGGAGTTTAGTCCCATCTCGGGGGTGACTCACTGTTGAGAGTGATGAATAGTGTAGTCTAAAGTTGGAAGGTTCGTGGACGGTCTGTATGCATTTGATGACAATATTTCCAAGATAAGTACCAATTGTATGATAAACTTATATGTTGCATTTTTAATTACGTGCTTATGTTACGGGTTATCATATATGTGATTAGACTTGCCTATATGTTATGGGTATTTCCCTGTATATGATGGATATCTATGGTTACTATTATTTTAGTATAAAGTCATATATTACAGAATGTAACTGTTTGTTTATGTTTATATGTAAAGCTTCCGCAAGAGTGTTGTGTGTATATGTTTAAGTTGCATGCAGATTGAAGAGAAAATTTATGTGGCATAGCTCAGTTGATTACTGGGTATGTTACCATATGTTCCTCAGTAAGAGAACAAAAGAGTTCCCTAGAGTAGCATGGTTTGGCCTGTTTAAGGTTGGGGATGTTACCAACTAGTGTCAGAGAATGAGAGATTGCTCTGGAGTGGCATCCCCGGGCCTGCGGGTGGCCGAGGGAACGTTACAAATTGGTATCAGAGCTTCAGTTTCAACACTGAGCCTAGATGGGCCAAATGGGTTCAGTTGAAGAGAATATTCACAGAAGAGTAACCTCAAAGTGACCAAAAATCAATTCACGGAGCATCCATGGAAAATGGTGGCGTGCTAGATAAATTTTGGCACCATGCGAAAAACGTTGGCGTGCAAGCATGCACAATAAATTGTGGCATTGCGTGAGATATTATTATGTGTGGATGCACGTGCTGAATTTAGCCTTGCACGGTGAGCATGCACATAGTAACATGCACATGGGGTGTGCAAGTATTTCATAACACAGAGGATTTTTGTTGGTATGCGCATAGTATGAGTATAAGTTGTCTCACGACAGTGTATTCAATGGTGCACGTAGATTATTGTGCGCAATGGAACCTATTGAACTTTGACATGGTGCAATGCATAGGGAGAAATGCATGTGGAGTATCGTTGCACGATACCATAACTGTGCATAGTGGATATTGGCGCACAACGCAAAAGTAGTGTGCACAAGTTGTCGATGCGACGGAGAAGAAATGCATAGTGGATATAGGTGCACAGAAAAGCATTTTACCTTGTGATATTTCTATGCACGATAAATATAAATGTACAGGTCGAAGTTTAGTGCACACGAAGTCGCTTGGAAGGCAATGAGTTTGAGTTTAATTTGCATAATATTAGAAGAAAAAGAAACACACAACCGCGTCAAAGCATTAATTAAAAGGAATTTTGAGTTTTATGTCCCTCTGAATCAGACATATGGAAGTGAAATATAATCTTACAAGAAAATCATACTATAAAAGAAAAAAAGACTCATAACACCACCAGATAGAATTTTGTAATAAAAAGTCCAAAATCTTCTTCTGTATTTATATAATCGTATTTATCACAAGATTACAAAAAATGGATGATAGAAGTTATCATGTTGTAAAAAGGACCATTTAAGAACAAGCCTATCATCTTTGGTGCTCCTTACCTCCGCTACCAACTGTTCAAAAATTCACTGAAACATGCTTAATTTTAGTTGAAGACTCACTTCAGCTTAGTGATCTCCTGCTTTAAAGAATCTAACCAGACCGGTTGATTCTCTCCAACACTTTCGATCATTTTAGCTGTGGATTCCTCCTTCTTCTGTCGCTTGCTCCTTTTCTTCTTAGCGGCTGGCCTGTTGATGACTAAATCCTTCATAGTGGGGTTCATACTAACTTCCATCCATGGTTCTATAGCCGACTCTGTGTGGAATTTAGTCGCTAGAATATGCGCAAGGACCCTTTCCTCCTTATTCACAGGAAAGTCTAGCATGCTTCCCGAATAACCAGTCTCACTGGATTTAGCCTTGTCCATGTATCTCAGGTTGTGGATACCAAAATTCTCTTATAGAGAGAAGAAATTCGAGCAATTTAGAGATTACTTTGGTTATGGATACACAGATACCTTCATACTTGAGGATTGGTAGTTATAGAATTCCAATTATGAAGCATAGACAGACTATGTACAAGAGCGTTGGGTTTCCATGCTCAACTAATCCATTTCAAATGATTATCTTTTGAGTTAATTACATGGCGGCATTCAGCTGACATCACATGGTTGTAAAGTACCGAATGAGTGAAATGGGGTGATCTAACTAGCCATTGCTCGCTCCATGAGTGGTGGATTTGACATGTTGAAACACGTGATACCACGTCTTGGTGAAAGTGGTTTCAAAAAACCACCTTATTACACAGATGTATCTATGAAGTCATCATGTGTCTATGTTTTCAAGACTTGGTTCTTATCTAGAATTTTCATGGTGATAACACCAGGAAATCAGGAGAGATAATTATGATATTTATATTGAACCAAAATGGTTCGTATTTCTCTTGAATCGTTGAATTGTTAGCTTGATAAGTTTTGATGGTTTCACATTTTTCAGAATTAACAACAACTAGATCAAATTAGACCAGTGTAGAGTCCATAGAAATGGAAGAAGCACAGGGAAATTACAGTCAGCAAGATGAGAGCAGAGGGGTGGATGTCCATTTGCGCATTGAAGGAACGAACTCCAATGGACATGGAGAAGAAAGGAATGAAAACATGAATATGGCTGAGACCATTAATAATTTGCAGAAGGATGTCCAAAGCCATAAAGATGATAATGAAATGCTTGTAAGAGACAAAGAGAAGCAGGATGAATTCAACATGAAGTTATTGGAGGTCTTGAACATAATATAAAATAAATTAGTTAAGGAGATTGGCTCAAGAAAATTTGGAAGTCACAAGCCTTCGGATGAGAAAATAAAAGAAAAACATGTTAGTAGACATCACCATCATTCCCCAAGGAATTCCAATAAGAGAGAAGGAAACAACTCAAGTCTATCCCCTTTCAGAAGGTATAAGAGATCTGGGGTGGATGAGCTATGAGGAGAAATGAAAAAAATCAAACCTCCTACATTTGATGGTGAGCACAAGAAGGATGAAGATGCAGAAACATGGTTTTTGGGCATGAGAAAGTATTTATAATTGCATAATTATTCTTCTCATGCATAAGGTAGAATTTCTATCTATCAACTCAAAGGAAAGGCCTCCATGTGGTTGGATCAACTTGAGCAGGTGTAACACATTGAAGAGGAAAGTGTTACTTGGAGGGAATTCAAGAAGTATTTTGAGAAGAAATACTTTACTAAGAGATACTATGACAAGAAAATGAAAGATTTATTTGAACTCAAGATTGGAAGTATGACCATAGATGAATATGAGAGAAGGTTTTTGGAACTGTTGAAGTATGTCTCTTTCATCAAGGATGAGACAGTCAAAATTCAAAGGTATTTGAGTGGATTGCCACCGTTCATCAGTGAAAAAATACAGTATGATGATCCCAAGACATTAGAAGAGACCATAAGGAGGGATAAATGCCTATATGATCAGCAGAAAGCAAAGCAAGCTTTCCAAAAGGCTTGGGAAGACAATAAGAAATTCAAGATGGATCAGAGGAAGAAGGGATTTAAGCCACCATTCTTCATAAATAATCCACAAGGAAAGCAAATGCCTAAAGAACCTAGAAAGATTGACACAGGGAGTCAATGGCCAAGGAAGCCACCTATGCAATGTTAGGGTTGTAAAGGAGATCATAGGTTCTGAGATTGTCCTCACAGAAGTGAAAAAGGTAGGGCTATTCACAATGTACAACAATCTGAAACAGTGGAGGACATGGGCATATATGTGCCAATGATTTATGCAGCCCTCGACAATAAGCAAGAAGAGTATCAATCCCACCTGATTGAAGTGGAAGGTATGATCAACAACCAAACCATGGCTATTTTAATTGATTCAGGAGATAGTCATAGTTATATAGATCCTAAGATGGTGGAAGGTTTTCAATTGCCAAGAAGCAAGAATGGGAAATCCTGGTTGGTGCAAATGGCTACTGGAGCCAGAAGAAAATTTAATGAGATGGTTGAGTCATGCATCATAGACATGAATGGACTGAACACCAAGGAAAATTTAAACATCTTGCCTTTAGATTCCTATGATTGTATAATTGGGATGGATTGGTTGGAATAACATCACACTCTCTTAGACTGTCACAAAAAATAATTTACTTTCCTGGATGAGGAAGGGAAACTAAGGAAAGTACAGGGAATTCCCAGGGCAGTAACCATTAGAGAAATTTCAGCATTGCAGTTGGAGAAATGTTACAAAAAAGGGTGTCAAATAATTGCATCTCATTTGGTGGAGACACCTAGAGATAAGGTGCCAAATTTGGAGGATTATGTAGTCCTGGAATATTTTGAAGATGTTTTCAAGGAGGTTCCTGGACTACCCCCAAGGAGAGACATTGATTTCTCTATAAATTTAATGCCTAGAGCAGTGCCAGTATCAAAGACTCCTTACAAAATGAGTACACCAGAATTGAAGGAGTTGCAAATGTAGCTTAAAGAACTTATGAAGAAGTGATATATATGCTCAAGTGTGTCACCTTGGGGTGCCCCAGTCTTATTTGTGAGAAAAAAATATGGAACACTAAGATTGTGCATTGACTTCAGACAGTTGAATAAAGTGACTGTTAAGAACAAGTATCCTCTGCCAAGGATTGATGACCTCTTTGATCAATTGAAGGATGCAAAGATATTTTCAAAGATAGATCTCAGATCAGGATATCATTAGGTAAGGATTAAATAAGAAGATATCAGTAAGACTGCCTTAAGGACAATGTATGGTGATTATGAGTTGACAGTGGTGCCATTTCAGTTGTCAAATGCACCAGCTGTTTTCATGTGCTTAATGAATGGTGTTTTCTGAGAGTATTTGGACTAGTTTGTAATTGTATTTTTGGATGACATTCTTATATATTCAAAGTCATAGGAAGAGCATGAACATCATTTGAGGATGGTGTTGTAAGTATTAAGGGAGCATCAGTTGCATGCCAAATTGAGCAAGTACTCATTTTTTCATAAACACATTCATTATTTGGGGCATATCATTTCAAAGGATGGGATAGCAGTGGATCCTAAGAAGATAGAGGCCATTAGAGAATGGTCAGTGCCAAAGAATGTGACAGAGGTGAGATCATTCATGGGACTTGCAGGCTACTATAGAAGATTTATTGAAGGATTCTCAAAGGTTGCACACCCAATCACTTCCTTGCAAAGGAAGGGAGTGAAGTTTTAGTGGACACTAGATTGCGAGAAGAAGTTCCAACACTTGAAACAATTATTGACAAGTGCTCCAATATTAAGGATCACAGACCCAGATGAAGACTTCATCATATGCATTGATGCATGTAATGAAGGACTTGGTGGAGTCCTCAGTCAAAATGGGTTTGTCATATGTTATGAATCAAGGAAGTTGAAGGATTATGAAAGAAACTATGCCACTCATGATTTGGAGTTGGTAGCCATAGTGCATGCCTTGAGGAAATGGAGAAACTACCTCATGGGAAAGAGGTTTGAGCTAAGAATAGACCACAATGGTCTGAAATATTTATTTGATCAGCTAAATCTAAATGTTAGGAAAAGAAGATGGTTAGAATTTCTAAGCGAATATGACTTTGATATAAATCATATCAAAGAGAAAGAGAATAAAGTGGTTGATGCACTCAACAGGAAGGTGCATGAATTACATGCTACAACCATTAGCATGTATTAGATTGATATTAAAAGAAAAATTCTGGAGGCTGCAAAAGAAGACTTGCAATACAGAGAATTGGTAGCAATGCTACAGTAGGGTAAGATGCCACAAAAGGTGGATAATTATAATTTGGGAATAGATGGAATATTGTTGCACAAGAACAAAATTTTAGTTCCAAATGTCAAGGACTTGAAACGCATGATTTTTGCATGAAATGCATAATGTTCCTTATGTAGGGCACCCTGGGTATCAGAAAACTGTGGCAACGATCAAGAGCCATTACTTTTGGCCAAGTATGAAGAGAGACATCACCAATTACATCGCTAGATGTATGGAATGCTAGAAAGTTAAAGTTGAGAATAGGCACCCAACAGGGTTGTTGCAATATTTAACCATTCCTGAATGGAAGTGGGAAGTGGTGACAATGGATTTTATTATGGGATTGCCTTGAACAGGCAAGCTGCATGATTCGATCATGGTGGTGGTGGACAAGCTTACAAAAGCTATCCATTTTATTCCACTAAAAACTACTCACAAGGCAGCAGATGTTGTTGATATTTTCATGAAGGAAGTGACATGATTTCATGAAATTCCTAAAACAATTGTGTCCGACAAAGACCTGAAATTCACATTGAATTTATAGAAAGGATTGTTCAAAGGATTTGGAATGAATCTGAACTTTAGTACAACTTATCATCCTGATTCTGATGGACAGACAGAGAGGGTGAACAGAGTGATAGAAGATATACTAAGAATGTATGTGATGGACAAACCATCAAAATGGGAAGACTACCTACACTTCGAAGAATTCACTTACAACAATGGGTATCAGGCATCATTGAATATGAGTCCATTTGAATCACTTTACAGTAGAAAGTGCAATACTCCAGTGAGTTGGGATAATCCAACTGATAGGATAGTAGTTGGGCTAGAGTTTCTCAAGGAGATGGAGGACCAAATGATAAAAATTAAGTAGAATTTAAAAGCTTCCCAAGACAGACATAAAATTTATGCCAATAAGAACAAAACCCACAAAGAATTCAAAGTGGGTGATCATGTTTTCCTGAAAGTAAAAGCTAACAGGAGTTCCCTGAAGTTGGGAAGCTGCGCCAAGTTGGCAGCCAGATTTTGTGGGCCATTTGAAATCCTAGAAAGGATTGGTCTAGTTGCTTATATGATTCCATTGCCTACATCTATGTTTATTCATAATGTCTTCCATGTATCATTGCTAAAGAAATATATACCTGATGCTAATCATGTTATTGATTGGAATGTGAGTCAGGTGGAGAAAGAAGGCACTTTTCAAGTGCATTCGGTGTGCATTTTGGACCGGAAAGTCAAGCAGCTCTGGAACCGATCCATAGGGCTTGTAAATATCCAATGGACCTGGTACGGTCCTGGGGACGCTACATGGGAGCATGAGGATGTAATGCATACAAAATACCCGCATCATTTTGAATATTTTTGAAAACTTTGTTGTATATAGGTGTATGATGCACTGAGGACAGTGCATAAATAAAGGGAGGGGATTGTAATATCCCTCGGCCAAACCCTATTGTAAATGTACTATAAGTGTACTTAAGATCATTTGTTTTGGCATCATTTTGTAATGCACTTTCCATGGGATAGTGCGCGCATGAACTGAACAGTAAAATGATGTAGTGTGCACATTCTTGGATACCACATGCAGTAACTAAAGTGCACGCAGTATGGATGACAGGGATCCTCGTGTATATGATATGTGTTATAGGATGGTGAGCCAGTTATTATAAGCTGGGATGCTTATGTTTTGGTATTAGGCTAGTGCGCCTATTTTGTACATGTCTCATGATTAATATAAAATACATCATTGCACGCAGACCGACCATGATAAAAGAGATGGGGGACTGAACTTCACCAGTTAGGGAAAGGGAGGGAAAAAATTCAAGGAAAAGTGCTAATCTAGAGAGCTTAAGCCAAAAGGGAATATTATATTAATATTTCCTAAAGCATAAAGTATGGATAATTATTTTATCCTAAGTTCTAAAGTTGGGAACAAGTGGACCAAAGTAACTTTCGATATGACACGTGTTAAGTTGGGGACATGCATTCATATCATGGGGACTTCGCTCTTTTGGTCACTTTTCACAGGGGATTCTTACCAGTAGCTTGACCATCATTCTCGCCATCACACTTTCACAATCAGTTTCACGGTGATTCCTTCCATCACTTAGTTATCCAGTCAATAATTCCATGACCATTTTCACTCATGCAGTCAATTATCCTTGAGACATCCATTTCACCATATCTGAGCCTATTTCCATAACCTTTTCCAGTTGGTGTACCTGTTTAGCTTGGAGCAGGATTGAAGAAGAAGGTTGTCAGGCCCATGAGCAATTCTCCAAGCGAGATAATTTCTAGGGATTGATTCCTGAAGGTGCTAAACTATAGCTACAGTGCTCTAAGACTTCCGGTCCAGCCTATTGCTGAAGCCCTAGAAGGGAAGTGGGACAGCCAAGGGACTGTTGAGCAGAGAAGGGGCACACTTCCTTGGGTGGGACAAGCATGTGGGGAATGAGAGGTTGTAGGCTGTTAGTTGAGTGAGCACCTGAGACAGAGTCTTTCCTTTTGTCCATGAGCCTTAGCCTGGTTAGGAACCCTTTACTCGGGTGGAGTTTAGTCCCAGCTCGGGGGTGACTCACTGCTGAGAGTGATGAATAGTGTAGTCTAAGGATGGGAGGTGCATGGATGGTCAGTACGTAGTTGGTTACAATATTTCCAAGATAAGTACCAATTGTATGATAAACGCATATGTTGCATTGTTAATTACGTGCTTATGTTACAAGTTATCATATATGTGATTAGAATTGCCTATATGTTATGGGTATTTCCCTGTATATGATACATATCTGTGGTTACTGTTATTTCAGTATAAATTCATATATTATATAATGTAATTGTTTTTTTATGTTTATATGTAAAGCTTCCGCAAGAGTGTTGTGTGTATATGTTTAAGTTGCATGCAGTTTGAAGAGAAAATTTATGTGGCATAGCTCAGTTGATTACTGGGTATGTTACTATATGTTCCGCAGTAAGAGAATGAAAGTGTTCCCTAGAGTAGCATGGCCCAACCTATTTAAGGCTAGGGATGTTACCAACTGGTGTCAGAACATGAGAGATTTCTCTGGAGTGGCATCCCCCGGCCTGCGGGTGGTCGGGGGAATGTTACAAATTGGTATCAGAGCTTCAGTTTCAACACTGATCCTATATGGGCCAGAGGGGTTCAGTTGAAGCGAATATTCATAGAAGAGTAACCTCCAAGTGACCAAAATTCAAGTCAAAAGAGCGTCCATAAAAAATGTTGGGGTGCTGGCACACGCGGTAAATTTTGGCACCGTGCAGAAAACGTTGGCGTGCAAGCATGCACAGTTAATTGTGGTACCACATGGAAGATTATTATGTGCGGGTGCATGTGCTGAATTTAGCCTTGTTCGATGAGCACGCACATAGTAATGTGCACATGGGGTGCACAAGTATTGCATAACATATAGGAGTTTTGTTGGTATGCACATAGTATGAGTATAAGTTGTCTCGCGAAAGTGTATTCAATGGTGCACGCAGATTATTGTGTGTGATGGAACCTATTGAACTTTGAAATGGTGCAATGCATAGGAAGAAATGCATGTGGAGTATCGATGCGCGATACCAAAAATGTGCGTAGTGGATATTGGCGCACAACGCAAAAGTAGTGCATGCAAGTTTTTCGGCATGACGGAGAAGAAATGCATAGTGGATATAGGTGCGCAGAAAAGCGTTTTACCTTGTGATAATGCTATGCATGATAAATATAAATGTATAGGTCGAAGTTTAGTGCACGTGAAGTTGCTTGGAAGCAATGAGTCTAAGTTTAATTAGCATAATATTAGAAGAAAAAGAAACACACAACCGCATCGAATAATTAATTAAAAGGAATTCTGAGTTTTATATCCCTTTGATTCAGATAGATGGAAGTGAAATATAAGATTAGAAGAAAAGAATACTATAAAAGAAAACAAGACTCATAACACCACTAGATAGAATTTTGTAATAAACAGTCGAAAATCTGCTTATGTATTTATATAATCGTATTAATCACAAAATTACAAAAAAGGGATGATAACAGTTATCCTATTGTAAAAAGGATCATTTAAGAATAGGCCTATCATCTCTCGTGCTCCTTACCTCCGCTGCCAACTTTTCAAAAATTCGTTGAAACATGCTTAATTTTAGTTGAAGACTCACTTCAGCTTAGCAATCTCCTCCTTTAAAGAATATAACAAGACCGGTTGATTCTCTCCAACACTTTCGGCTTTTTCAGTCATGGATTCCTCCTTCTATCACTTGCTCCTTTTTTTCTTAGCAGTTGGCCTGTTGATGACTAAGTCCTTCATAGTGGGGTTCAACCTGACTTCCAACCACAGGTCTATAGCCGGCTCTGTGTGGAATTTAGTCACTAGAATGTGCGCAAGGACCCTTTCCTCCTTATTCGCAGGAAAGTCTAGCATATTTGTAATATACCGGATATAAAATGTATGCAGAACAAAAATAAAATTCTAGAATGGCAGAATAACAATAATATAACCAGAACATTCACCACAATAGAACTGAAATGATAAGAGAATAATAAAAAAAATAACACTTTGAATCTGAAATCAATGTTCATGGGCCTCTTCGAGGGGGCAACCTCCAGTTGAGCAGAGCTCTATTACAATAATATCCAAGTTAGGGTTCTCATACCCTCGACTCCTATTTATACTAAAAAGA
>JZKD02S1900165.1:263625-332205 GCA_000966675.3 Picea glauca
TTAGTTTATACCTAGATTATACTCTTAGATCTTGGTTAATACATTCCATCACACTTTATTTCACCTATTTTGGCCACATAGAGAATAAGGGCTCCACGTCCCTAGATTTTAGGGAAAACTGTTATTTTTAGATCAAGACTCAACTCTCGGTTCTTGATTTTATTGATTTATTGTTGATTTATTCCAACTCCCCCATGAAAAAACTCATCCATTATTGGGGAATGTGCACCTCCTCTTTGAGTGAGAGATTTATTCCTTAATTAATGATTTTTTCCTTTACTATTATTAGTAACTACTATTTCGGGTCAGTTAAGTGAGTTGGAACTTCTTCTCTTGTCAGTTAAGTGAGATTGAGTGAGATAATGCACACCACTTGACTCTTGTGGACATTAATGAGTGTGTGACATGTGTCTTTAGTGGTCTAGGTCGAACTATGTGGTCTCCCTTAGCCTATGACACCTATTTTATCTTTTTCTATCTTTTTTGACTAGAATTTCTATGTTGGAAATTCTATATATTCACCTCCTCTCTTCTTTTTGAGGTTGGTTTCTCATGTATATTCATTTTTTATTAATATAATTCTCTGATTTATGGATAAAAAACTTTCTCTCATCTCTTGAATATCAACAAATTGTATGTGTTCAATTTAACTAGAATTCTAGATTTATCGGGGTTTCTGTAGGAATTCTACAAGTTGGGATAATCCAACTGATAGGATAGTAGTTGGGTCAGAGTTTCTCAAGGAGATGGAGGACCAAATGATAAAAATTAAGCATAATTCAAAATCTTCCCAAGACAGACAGAAAAGTTATGCCGATAAGAACAGAACCCACAGAGAATTCAAAGTGGGTGATCATGTTTTCCTGAAAGTAAAAGCTAACAAGAGTTCCCTGAAGCTGGGAAGATATGCCAAGTTGGCAGCCAAATTTTGTGGGCCATTTTAAATCCTAGAGAGGATTGGTCCAATTTCTTATATGATTGCATTGCCTACATATATTTTTGTTCATAATGTATTCCATGTATCATTGCTAAATAAATATATACCTGATGCTAATCATGTTATTGATTGGAATGTGAGTCAGGTGGAGCAAGAAGGCACTTTTGAAGTGCATCCGGTGTGCATTTTGAAACAGAAAGTCAAGAAGCTCCGAAACCGAGCCATAGGGCTTGCAAAGATCCAATGGACCTGGTATGGTACTGGGGACGCTTCTTGGGACCATGAGGATGCAATGCGGACATAATAACTGCATCGTTTTGAAGATTTTTGAAAACTCTGTTGTATATGGGTGTATGATGCACTGAGGACAGTGCATAAATAAGGGGAGGGGATTGTAATATCCCTAGGTAGAACCCAATTTGAAATGTAATATAGGTGTACTTAAGCTCGTGAGTTGTTTTGACATCATTTTGTAATGCACTTTCCTTGGCATAGTGTGCGCGTGAATTGCGCAGTAAAATGATGTAGTGTGCACATTCTCAGATACCGCACACATTAAATAATGTGCGCGCAGTATGGAGGATAGGGAGCCTCGTGTATATGATATGTGTTATAGGTTGGTGAGCCAATTATTATAAGTTGGGATTCTTATGTTTTGGCATTAGGCCAGTGCATCTAGATGTTAAAGGCCAGTGCGCCTATTTTGTACATGTCTCATGATTAATATAAAATACATTGTTGCATGCAGACTGACCACGATAAAAGAGATGGGGGACTGAACTTCACCAGTTAGGGAAAAGGAGGGACAAAAGTCAAGGAAAATGACTAAGCTATATAGCTTAAGTGAAAAGGGAATATTATATTAATATTTCCTAAAGCATAAAGTATGGATAATTATTTTATTCTAAGTTCTAAAGTTGGGGACAAGTGGAACAAAGTAACTTCCGATATGACAAGTGTCAAGTTGGGGACATGCATTCATATCGTGGGGACTTAGCACTTTTGTTCACTTTTCATGGGGGATTCTTACTAGCATCTTGACCATCATTCTCACCATCACACTTTCACAATCAATTTCACGGTGATTCCTTCCATCACTCAGTTATCCAGTCAATAATTCCATGACCATTTTCACTCACGTTGTCAGTTATCCTTGAGACATCCATTTCACCATATTTGAGTCTGTTTCCATAACCTTTTCCGATTGGTGTACCTGGTTAGCTTGGAGCGGGATTGAAGAAGTGGGTTGTCAGGCCTGTGACCAATTCTTCGAGTGAGAGAATTTTTGGGGATTGATTCCTGAAGGTGCTAAACTATAGCTACAGTTCTCTAAGACTTCCAGTCCGTTCTGTTATTGAAGCCCTAGAAGAGAAGTGGGGCAGTTGAGGGACTTTTGAGCAGAGAAGGGGCACACTTCCTTGGGTGGGAAAGGCATGTGGGGAATGAGAGGTTGTAGGTTGTTAGTTGAGTGAGCACCTGAGACGGAGTCTTCCCTTTTGTCCATGAGCCTTAGCCTGGTTAGGAACCCTTTACCCGGGTGGAGTTTAGTCCCAACTTGGGGGTGACTCACTGTTGAGATTGATGAATAGTGTAGTCTAAGGCTGGGAGGTTCGTGGACAGTATGTACGTAATTGGTGACAATATTTCCAAGATAATTGCCAATCGTATGATAAACTTATATGCTGCATTGTCAATTACGTGCTTATGTTACGGGTTATCATATATGTGATTAGAATTGCCTGTATGTTATGGGTATTTCCCTGTATATGTTGCATATCTTTGGTTACTGTTATTTCAGTATAAAGTCATATATTACAAAATGTAATTGTTTGTTTATGTTTATATGTAAAGCTTCCACAAGATTTTTTTGTGTATATGTTTAAGTTGCATGCAGTTTGAAGAGAAAATTTATGTGGCATAGCTCTGTTGATTACTGGGTATGTTACCGTATGTTCTGCAGTAAGAGAACGAAATCATTCCCTAGATTAGCATGGCCTAACCTGTTTAAGGCTGGGGATGTTACCAACTGGTGTTAGAGCATGAGAGATTTCTCTGGAGTGACATCCCCCAACCTGCGGGTGGTCAGGGGAACGTTACAAATTGGTATCAGATCTTCAGTTTCAAAATTGAGCATGGATGGGCCAGAGGGGTTCAGTTGAAGAGAATATTCAAAGAAAAGTAACCTCAAAGTGACTAAAATTCAAGTCACAGACTTTCCATGGAAAATGTTGTCGTGTTGGCGCGTGCAATAAATTTTGGCACCGTGCGGAAAAAGTTGGTGTGCAAGCATGCACGGTAAATTGTGGCGCCGCACGGAATATTATTATGTGTGGATGCATGCGTTGAATTTAGCCTTGCGCAGTGAGAACACATAGTAATGTGCACATGGGGTGTGCAAGTATTGCATAACACATAGGAGTTTTGTTGGTATGCACATAGAATGAGTATAAGTTGTCTCGCGACAGTGTATTCAATGGTGCATGTAGATTATTGTGCACGATGGAACCTATTGAAATTTGACATGGTGCAATGCATAGGGCGAAATGCATGTGGAGTATCGGTGCGCGATACCAAAACTATGCGCAGTGGATGTTGGCGCACAACGCAAAAGTAGTGCGCGCAAGTTGTCGGAGCGACAGAGAAGAAATGCATAGTGGATATAGGTGCACAGAAAAGCATTTTACCTGGTGATATTGCTATGCATGATAAATATAAATGTATAGGTTGAAGTTTAGTGCGTTCGAAGTCGCTTGGAAGTCAATGAGTCTGAGTTTAATTTGCATAATATTAGAAGAAAAAGAAACACACAACCGCATCGAAGCATTAATTAAAAGGAATTCCAAGTTTTATATCCCTCTGATTCAGATAGATGGAAGTGAAATATAAGCTTACAAGAAAAGCATACTATAAAAGAAAACAAGACTCATAACACCACCAGATAGAATTTTGTAATAAACAGTCGAAAATCCGCTTCTGTATTTGTATAATCGTATTAATCACAAAATTACAAAAATGGGATGATAGCAGTTATCCTGTTGTAAAAATGACCGTTTAAGAATAGGCCTATCATCTCTGGTGCTCCTTACCTCCGCTACCAACTATTCAAAAATTTGTTGAAACATGCTTAATTTTAGTTGAAGACTCACTTCATCTTAGCGATCTCCTCCTTTAAAGAATCTAACCAGACTGGTTGATTCTCTCCAACACTTTCGACCATTTCAGCCGTGGATTCCTCCTTCTTCTGTTGCTTGCTCCTTTTCTTATTAGTGACTGGCCTGTTGATGACTAAATCCTTCATAGTGGGGTTCAACCTGACTTCCAACCATGGGTCTATATCCATCTCTGTGTGGAATTTAGTCACTAGAATGTGCGCAAGGACCCTTTCCTCCTTATTCACAGGAAAGTCTAGCATGTTGCTCGAATAACCAGTCTCATAGGAGTTAGCCTTGTCCATGTATCTCATGTTGTGGATACCGAAATGATTTTACAAAGAGTATAAAGTCAAGGAATTTGGAGATTACATTGGTTATGGATATGCAGATACCTCGATACTTGAGGATTGGTAGTTATAGAATTCCAATTATGAACCACAGATGGACTACGTACAAGAGCATTGGGTTTCCATGCTCGGCTAATCCATTTCGAATGATTAGATTTTGATTTCATTACATGGCGGAATTCAGCTGACGTCACATGGCTACGAAGTACCAAACGAGTGAAATGGGGTGATTTGACTAGCCATCCCCCACTCCACGAGTGGTGGATTTGACATGTTGAAATAGATGATACCACGTCTTGGCGAAAGTGGTTTCAGAAAACCACCTTCTTGCACAGATGTATCTCTGAAGGCACCACACATCTATGTTTCAAGACTTGGTTCTTATCTATAATTGTCATGGTGATAACACCAGGAAATCGGGAGAGATAATTCTGATATTTGTATTGAACCAAAATGGTTCATATTTATCTTGAATCATTGAATTGTTAGCCTGATAAGTTTCTATGGTTGCACATTTTGCATAATTAACAACAACTTGATTATATCAGACAAGTGTGGAGTCCATAGGAATGGAGGAAGCATAGGGTAATTATAGTCAACAAGATGAGAGTAGAGGGGTGGATGTCCATTTGGGCATTGAAGGAATGAACTCTAATGAACATGTAGAAGAAAGGAATGAAAAAATGAATATGGCTGAGACCATTAAGAATTTTTAGAAGGATGTCCAAAGCCATAAATATGATAATGAAAGTCGTGTGAGAGCCAAAGAGCAGTATGATGCCTTCAACATGAAGTTATTGGAGGGCTTGAATAGAATAGAAAATAAATTGGTTAAGGAGAGTGGCTCAAGCAAATTTGGAAGTCACAAGCCTTTGAATGAGAAAAGAAAAGAAAAATGTGATAGTAGACATCACCCTCATTCCGCAAGGCATTCCAATAAGAGAGCAGGAAACAACTCAAGTCTATCCCCTGTCAAAAGGTATAAGAGGTCTGGGGTGGATGAGCTATGAGGATAAATGAACAAAATCAAACCTCCTACATTTGATGGTGAGCATAAGAAGGATGAAGATGCAGAAACATGGTTGTTGGGCATGAGAAAGTATTTTCAATTTCATAATTATTCTTCTCATGGAGAAGGTAGAATTTCTATCTATCAACTCAAAGGAAAGGCCTCCATGTGGTGGGATCAACTTGTGCAGGTGCATCACATTGAAGAGGAAAGTGTTACTTGGAGGGAATTCAAGAATTATTTTGAGAAGAAAAACTTGACTAAGACATACTATGACAAGAAAATGAAAGAGTTATTTGAACTCAAGATTGGAAGTATGACCATAGATGAATATGAGAGAAGGTTTTTGGAACTGTTGAAGTATGTCTCTTTCATCAAGGATGCGACAGTCAAAATTAAAAGGTATTTGAGTGGATTGCTACCATTCATCAGTGAAAAAATATAGTATGATGATCGCAAGACATTAGAAGAGACCATAAGGAGAGCTAAATTCCTATATGATTAGCAGAAAGCAAGGCTAGCTTTCCATAAGGCTTGGGAAGACAATAAGAAATTCAAGATGGATCAGAGGAAGAAGGGAGCTAAGCCACCATTCTTTAGAAATAATCCACAAGGACAACAAACACCTAAAGAACCCAGAACGATTGACATAGGGAGTCAAGGGCCAAGGTAGCCACCTATGCAATGTTGGGGTTGTAAAGGAGATCATAGGTTCAAATATTGTCCTCACAGATGTGAAAAGGGTAGGGTTATTCACAATGTACAACAAGCTGAAGCAGTGGAGGACATGGGCAGATATGTGCCAAGGATTTATGCATCCCTCGACAACAAGCAAGAAGAGTATCAGTCCCGCATGATTGAAGTGTAAGGTATGATCAACAACCAAACCATTGTTATTTTAATTGATTCCGGAGCTAGTCATATTTATATAGACCCTAAGATGGTGGAAGGTTTGAAAACTGAGACTGACATATTCCCCAATTCAGTTAAGAATGGAAAACCAATACTGTATCTTCCCCATAGGAAGACTGGGGAATGTGGAAATCGATGTAGCAGGAGTAAAAACAGTAGCTAACTTTGAATTCATTGAGATCATGGGAGACAAGGACCCTTACCCTACACTACTTGGCATCGATTGGGCCTATGACAATTATGTAGTAATCGATTTAAAGAAAGAGACCATGACTTTTGAAGCTGAGGGAATCAAGGTAGTTCAACCTTTGGATCCATATGTAGGACCCAGGTGCACATAACCAACAAACAATAATATGGAGGGAGAAGACCTAGACCAGTTGTACATTGTAACATCGGGGAGAAGAAACGATTATATAAACCCTACTATTGATGGATCGGTAAGCTGGAGAAGTATACATTCAGTAGACGAAGATTCAAAACTGGATTTTGATAGTTGGCAACAAGGCTCGCACGAAATATTCTCAAGAAGATTCACAATTGTCAGAATGACCAGATGGGTTGGGATTGAAGTTAGAGAACACCCATTATATGATGGTACCTCAGATCTAGACAATTTTTTGTAGAATATGGAAGAGAATGTGAGAGAAGATCAAAGAATCTCGATACTAGATGTAGCCTTTCAGAACACCCCTGCAAGATGGTGGGCCACTCATAAAGCCTTACTCAGAACTTGGAATGAGGTGAAGAAAGATATCAAGTATAGGTTCTAGAATACAGAGTAGATGGAATCAGAGATGCAGATGGATCTCCAAGTTGCGCAACCGTTCAATGAAGAATCAGATCCTAGAATACACATTGAACAGTATGTGACACAGTGGCAGGCTACAGAGATACCCTCTAACTTCTGGGTTTGGGTATTTCCCCACTCTCTAGGCCAAATCCCAAAATCTTGGTTCATACATGAGGAAACCAGAAGACAGACCAGCGACTGGCAGACATTGGCGGATCAATTTTGCAAGGACTTCTCATTCTCAAGTAAGTACCCTGAGCTTGAACTAGCCCTGCAAAATATTAAATAACTTATTTTTATAGCCAATAGTAATAAGAGATGAAACTTTGTAGTGTGACCCAAGCATACCCAAGAACTTCAAACTAAAATCCACTTACTCTCGACTGAGAAGCCTATAGAATGCTATCAGATTAGAAAATATTTAGAAATCCTATATGAATTAGAAGAACTGAGAAACCTAGCCATCAGAGAGATAGAGGGGAGCAGAGAAATCCAAAACACCATACCCAGCCAGACCGATAGTTCCTACAATCACCCGTTAAAATTGTGAAGACTCAACATAGGGACTAAAGAGAAACCCAATATAGCTATGGTGGGAGATTACTAGGATAAGCAAACCAGTCAGGAAATATAGAGTTTACTGAGGAAATATGAGGATTTGTTCCCAAAGACTTTTTCATAATTTAAGGGAATCAAAGGAGTCATTGGAGAAATGAAGATTGAGTTAAAACTAGGATCCAAGCCTGTCAGACATAGACCATACCATCTTAACCCAAGAGTAAAAGAGAAAGTTAAGAAGGAGATTGATAAGATGTTAGAAGTAGGTCTCATTTTTGCGGTAGAAGAAGTAGAGTGGGTCAGCACGATAGTCATTCAAAGCAAGAAAGACACTGAGGATATTAGAATCTGTGTGGACTACAAAAGCCTCAACTATGCTTGTGTGCACGACCCTTTCCCAACACCCTTTACCGATGAGGTGCTAGAACAAGTTGTGGGAAAGGAAGCATACTCATTCATAGATGGATTTTCAGCATACCATCAAGTTAGGATTGAGGACAAAAGAAAGACCACTTTCATTACAGAATGGGGATCTTTTGCATACAACGTGATGCCATTTGGATTAAAAAATGCCCCTGTAGTTTTTTATAGGATTGTGATAGCAGCCTTTAGAGAATTCATTCACAAATTTATAGAATTCTATATGGATGATTGGACAATATATAGTCTGCTTAAGGAACATGTAGCACTGCTAAGGCTAATGTTTGACAGATGCAGAGAGTTCCAAATCTCATTAAATCTCAGAAAGTGTATCTTTTGTGTGCCACATGGAAATCATTTGGGCCACATAGTCTGTCGAGAAGGAGTATTGGTAGACCCAGCCAAAGTTGCGGTCATTGTGAATATGACACCACCTATGAGTGCTAAATAGTTTCACTCCACACTAGGACACACATGTTACTATCGTAGGTTCATTCGAAGATATGCCAACATTAATGCACCTCTGGAAAACCTCTTGAAAAAGGCTGAAACATTCCAATGGACCCCCGAATGCGATAAATCATTTGAGACATTGAAGGAGAAACTCATTACAACATTGATTCTAATATTCTCAAATTGGGAGAAGGAATTTCACGTCCATGTAGATGCTTCTGGAATTTCCTTAGGAGTTATCTTAACACAACTTGGAGATGGAGCTATGGATCACCCTATCTATTTTGTGAGTCGAAAGCTATCACAAGCAGAACACAACTACACAACAACAGAAAGGGAAGGCTTAGCAATGATTTGTGCTTTACATAAATTTATACATTATCTGTTAGGATCTCACCTCAAATTCTTTACTAACCATTCCGCATTGACATACCTAGTTAACAAACTTGTGTTGGAAGGGAGAATTTGTAGATGGTTGTTGTTATTTCAATAATTTTACTTTAAAGTCATCATCAAGCCAGGATGATGCAACGCCGCACTTGACCATATATCCAAGCTAGAAGTGGATGAACATCTCCCAGATGCAGACTTGTTTAGGATTGAGGCCATACCAGAATATCTTGAGGACATAGAAATCTTTCTCGGTACAGGGGCCTGTCCTGAAACATATTTTGTAGCCCAGAAACACCATATGGTCTTCAGAGCAACAGATTACTAGCTGATCACTAGACAAATGTATAAACTAGGACTATACAACATCCTCAAACGATGTGTCCTGGATCATGAAAGGAAAGATACACTTTGGGAATGCCATAGTGGAATCGTAGGATGCCACGTAGGAGGAAAGGCCATGACACAGAAAGTTCTACAGGAAGGAATTTGGTGGGAAACACTCTTCAAATATGCAAAATCATACGCTAGATCATGTGATGTTTGTCAACAAGTGGGAAATTCATCACGCCGAGATGAACTACCACTACAACTAGTTAGATCTCTACAGGCATTTGAGAAATGGGCAGTTGAATTCATTGGACCAATCAACCCCAAAACCAAGCATTCAAAGGCCAGGTACATCATTACTGTGACTGAATACCTTACCCATTGGGCAGAAGTAGTAGCAGTACAGGACTGTTTGATAGACATTGTTTCCAGGTTCCTTTTCGAGAATATCATTACCCAGTTTGGATGTCCCATGAGCCTAACCAACGATCAGGGAGCTCATTCCATTAGCAAAAATATAGCAACAATTACAACAAAATTTCTGATTCAACATCACAAGAGCAATCCATACCACGCAAACTGGGAGGACTGGGATGATAGAGTTCCATCTGTACTATGGGCCTACAAGACAAACACAAATAAACTCCACAAATACACGTCGTTCCAATTAGTCTATGGGAGAGAGGCAGTGGTACCTACAGATTTCATCACTCCAAGCTTGTATATTGCACAAGTCACATGTATGACAGAAGAGGAATCAGTGGCCCAGAGACTTGCGGAGCTACAAGAACTCGAGGAAACCATATTTCTAGTAGACTTCCATTAGTCGATTGAAAAGGCAAGACAAAAATCTTGGCATGATCGACACATTAAGACCAAGGTATTCACACAAGGGGAAAAGGTGTTACTCTACGACAGTCGATACCAGAAGCATCCTAGCAAGTTGTGTATGCATTGGTTGGGAGCCTTCATAGTTGCAGAGATATGACCCTCCAGAGTATTTAGACTTGCGCAACTGGATGGTGTGCTATGACTAGGATGGGTGAATGGAACTTGCCTGAAGCCCTACTTGTCTCAAAATTGAGAGATAAGGAAAATCGCTCCAATCCAAAGAAGCTTTCACAATAGTTAGATTTGAGTTTTGTTTTCTTTCTGAAATTTTATAAATTTAGTTAATAAAGTCCAGGTGCCCAGTGTTGCACCATAACACATAGTTCATTTGTTTTGTTTAAGTGTTGGATGATACAAAGCTGACGAATTAGCAGTACAGGACCTGAAGCATAAGAGATTCCATTAATGACAGTCATTAAAGATGACGAGGAAAACCTTTGTGGTCGGAGGGGCCATGAATCCAAACCCAATATGAGTTATAGGCCACACAAACCCAGTCTAGTCACAACCTTTACTGCCATTCTAGTACCCCATCTGATGCCCATTAAGCCATAAAGCTGCATTATGCCAAGATTCCATCGAAGTTCGCACCGGGACACCCACCCATCAAACAGAAAGGTCTCAAATTGGCCATGTCCCTATTCCACTCAAATAAGTAAATACCAAGATCACCCAATAGGATTTACCTTGATTAAACCATGTCATCAGACAACTCACACCTGTTTCCGTCCATACGGTCATGATGAGTAGCAGTGAATTCTAAAACTTACCCGTTAATCCAAGTATAAGGCTCTCATAACTCAGCCGAGAATGTATTGTTTCTAAAAGGAGCATAGTTATTTCCAAAATCAGTAGTGCGAACCTATTGGGACCATTGTAAAAGCTGCATATGTAGCCCTAGTTCTTACCTTCCACAAAAGTGAGAATGTCCAGAGCCACAACAAGCCAAAGTGGCATGACTAAAGAAGTAGTACCAGATGAGCCCTGTGACCCCCGGGTCGAGATCGTGGGCTATCTCAAACGGAAGGTAGAGCATGTTAAGCTCCTCGACCTTGACCTCACAGATTCAACCTTGTTCCCATAGATGCACACAGATGTATTTTTGGATATAGTTCTGTATGGAATAGGAGGAATGCAAGTTGTACCAAAATAAGAGTTCATCAACTTATTTAACTCGACCATCATGAACCTGAGAGACTTACCAGTCTTTGGTACCATATGCGATATTGTGCGCTGCACGAAATTTCTGATAAGTAAGGTGCATGACAAAAGGCTATGGTTGGATAAGCAGTATCCAATCCATGCTGAATAAATCCAAAAGCTTATTTGACTATCTTCCCAAGGAGAGGATGTGTCGAAGGGATTCTAGGGTCTCGGTAATCATGGGAAAAAGAAAGGTGATCTTATCCTATACGAGAAATTTAACACAAAGAGAGGAGGACACATAACAGTAATTGAACCAATATTGCCCGAGACAGTCTAGGTCGGATGCTACATCATATCCAGCAAGGTTATGAGGTCTTAATATAAGGTAGAATGCACTCTAGATGTGTTTATCAGTCGCTGAATTTTGCGCAAATGGAGTGGTATTCAATTGGTGTAGTTTCCTGTTGGAGGAACTACTAGCATCTTGCGAGGAAGTGTAGGAGAAGGGAGGAACCTTCACCTATGGATACCTACTTGTGGAATTTTCAATGCTCAAATGGAAGCCACATGTGGGAAGAAAATTAACAATACCAGATAAGGGGCACATGGCAAAGATGTTTGATCCATGGCAATCCAGACCAAACTCGAAGAACACAACACTCAACAACGCAACATTTTCCAACTGGTATAATGGTATTATAGATGCAACGCAGAGGTTGTGCATCCTGTGGAAGCTCCTCAATTGTAACACAAAGATTATTTCCTTCAGCATGAACTAGCACAACACATTCATCTAGTCGAGACATGTCAGCAAGAAACATTTCCACACAAGGATTCTACCATTCTATTTGGATGAGGAAGCCTTCGATAAGGAATTCATGTCATGGCCAGGAGTCAAACGTGGCCCACGTAAATAAGGAATGAATTAAATTTTTCCTATAGAGATGCTGAAGAAAAATGACAACGAAGCAGGAGAAGGATCGATTTCAGGCCTCGAGCAAAAGAAGCCAAATGCTCCGGTACAAACAGACTCCGAGGAGGAAGAAGAGATACAACAGTTAGATCGGGGGAAAATATTGGCCCACCATCAGCTACCAAATAATGTTGTTCTATCAGGTGCGCAGGTTAACCAGATCTTGGGTGTTGTTCTCGGTACCGAACCATTGGTGAAGAGGCCCAGAACTGGGGTCTCATCGAAAAAACCCCTGAACCCACAACCCCTTGCATATATTGCTCCATGCACCCACACCATGACCAAATCCACCACTATCATTGATATTAAGGATGACCCAGAGCCTGAAACACTTCTGTCAACATTCGTTATTGAGAACCCTCCACCGCCACTCCAATTACCAAACCTCATCACTACCATTCCACATCAGACCACAACCTGAAAGTCGAGGCAACTTGATTAGCTAGAGATAGTGGAACGCCAACTCCCACAAATAACCAGAGAATTACCCAAACTAAGATCATAATTTTCTAGTCCTAACTCCAAAGCCTCATAGCTGAGCATGGCATCGGATGTTCCGAAACCAAACACCTAGGAACAACAGCCTAAGTCTTCAACACAATAAGAACACACCTGAAGTAGAGAGGATCCAAAACCTGATAACAACCAACAAATCACCTCACCAGCCAAGGGTGAGGGTGCCCAAGAAATCATGGTGCACGAAGCAGAAGCACCAAAAGAGTCGGAGATACCAGATGTGCACAACGAACCCGAATCGACAACTGAGAAGGATACAATAGCTAGGTGAGCACAAATGGAGTAGGTTCTTCAGAACCCTCAACAATGTGTAGAATTGATGCAACTCTGGATAGCCAGAACAGAGGTTCTAACTCTTTTTCCCACAGAGCTAAGGTCGAGGATCGCACCAGCGCCACCAACGGAGGAGGAGGTTGAAACCCACTTGGAACATTCAACGGCTAGTGGACTTCCACTATAGACGCAAGCACCCACTGGCACAACTCCTTCATCCACCGACTTGGTATAGTGGCCAGCACCACAATTATTTGGACTAATCATGACATCAACGGACCATCTATAGAAAAGGCTCTAGGAGGTCAAGAGATCCGCTGAGATTGTGAGGAAGAAACAGTTCATCACGCAAACATGTAGAATGCAGGAAGCACATGACAAACTCCAAGTCCAGTGCAAACTGGAAAAAGTGCAGGGAAAACTTGTTGAAGCCTGGCTGGAGATTCGGAAGGTTGCACCCGACCTACCCGAAGCCAGTGATGTAGGTGATCCAGAGCAACAAATTGAGTTGTTACAAGAAGGATGAAAAAAACTCTCTACTCGCACTGAGTAGCTGCAAGTGAAGCTACAACTGGTCTAGAAGGAAGTAGAACAACAACCTCAACAGCTACAAGAACAGATGTAGAAGATAATATTTCAAGGCAACAATGCCTGAGTAGCATTGCACAAGCACATAGCGGACTGCACCAAAATCTTCAAGGAAGTTAGCGACTGGATGGGCATCATCGATCGATGCAATCAAGTCTTGGAGGAGGTACACACAAATATTCAGGTACTGAACGAAGAAGTTGCGACCACATTGGACCCCATGGAGCAACAACAGAAGTTTGACCAAATTCAATAGGCTGACAATGAATTGAATACACTGTATGAGGCACAGTCTGTAGCCAAGAAATATTCACATGACTTTTGACCTGTAATTCAGACTGCCTACATGCAAATGCATCAAGTCGATGCAACAACAGATTTCGAGTGGAACTCATTGGTTGCGGCCAATCCAAAGGAGTACAAAAAAGAAACGACCCAATAGTTTCTTGCAGAAGCATCACTCCTCGCCCGAAAATGGAAGGAAAAAGTTGGAAGCTTTCAAGGAGTAAAGAACAGAGCATTAGAGATGGTACCAGAATTGGGCCCTTTGTTTGAGGAGGTAAAGGAAGAAAAGGCACAAAAAGAAGAGCCCAAAGAAGAAGAAAAGATGGACAAGTGAAAACAACAGATGCTCTTGGAGGATGTGAAAGAACCAAGAGCTTGACTTGAGGACGAGTCAAGGATTGTGGTTGGAGCCTATTGGGCCCTTCATTTTTGAGAAGGAACCAAGCAATTTTTGACTAAGCATGAGTTGCGCAAACTCCATCAGAGGTCGGGAGAAAGAGAAACAAAAAGCAGCTGCAAAATTTAGCGCAACGCCAATGAAGCAACAAACGGTTGCAACAGAACAAGAAATCATGCAAGCCAAGAAGGAAGACACAACCCAACTATATATAGGGCTAAACATAATTGTAAGAGGGTTGGTTGGTTCGTTTGTTGGTTCATTAGTGCATGGGTTAGTCGGTTGGGTTGAGTTGAGTTAGGTTGGTGAGAGTTGTCCAGATTTTGGAATTAGCTATTGATAATTGTTGCAAGTCAAAGGAAGACAATTCTGAGTCTGTAATGAATTGGACCTATCAGTTGGAGAATTAGAGCTTTGTGGCATGAGTCCAGAGCCAAGATTTTGTACTGAGCCTTGCTATGTAATTATGAGTATGTAATGAAAGAAAGATCCTAAAGATAATAGGAAGCAGGACCAAATTTCAAAATATGTTGTGTCTTTGTATGTTTACTTATGCATTACAGTATTTCCTTATAGTGTATGAGTTCTATTTGATGGTTCAACATTTAAATGCTTGCTCACAATGTAAGTAGGTTTGATTCGTGCATTTATATGTTTCAGATCTGTTAATGTCTCTTGCACAAGAACATGAATGAGTTTTGACTGCTCTATGGATCCTCTTTAGTCTTTTCCCTACCCTTCCCTATCTATCTGTCTCAACAGCGCTTCGGGCGAGAATTTTTCTCTTAGGAGGAGATGAAAATGACAACACTCTAGACTACATGGTACCTTTTGTTGGTAACTTGAGAAGGACCCTAGTATGATCAAATTCACACCAACATTCCCTATGTTGAAACATATCTTAAATTTTTATCCTTAAGGCCTAGATTTTTTCTTTTTCGGGTTTCGGATTTTCATAAAACAAGAGTTTCGTATCATTTAAAAATACACGATACCTTTTTCTTAATTTTTTAATTTTTTTTGGATAATGAACGGGAAAAAGGTTTACAAAAAATATAAGACTTCCAACGCTTTTTATTTGAAAATTATTTAAAATGTGTTGAAATTTAAATTTACGATTTTTAAATTAAACTTTAAAAAAAAAAATTGGGATTCGGGGTTTCCTACAAACAAATTTTTGATGTAAATCAAATCGTAAAATCCCGATCCCCGATTTCCTGAAATGTTGGAATATTAATTTAAAAACGAATTAATTTAGTCTCTTGTAAGAAAGATTAAGGGTTAAAATAATTATGTCACGATTTCGAGATTCGCGGTTCAGTGAGAGCACGTCTCATGTCATCATGTTTCCCGAAATCCCGAATTCCGAAACACCGATCCATAAGTCATGATTAAATTAAACTAATTATGTTTTGGCCTTAATCATGATTATTTAGTTAATTAAGATAAGTTAAGTCCTGTTTAAAAAACAAGCCATCGCGATTTCCCGATTTCAGAGATCCGATTTTATTAATAACACACGTCTCCTATCATCATGTTTCCCAAAATCCTAAAAATGTCTAATCTCAATTAATTAATGTGATAAAAGCGTTTAAATCTTAATTAAACCATCGCAATTTTGCGACTTCACATTTTTTTAAATCGTTTTTCATCGACGACATACCTCTCGACATCAGGATTTTCGAAACCCTGAAAAACGAAGTTTTCAGCTTTAAACTATGATTAACATTAATTAACCTTTTCTCAAAAACAAGATTAATGGTAATCATTCTTAGGTGTTCATTCATGTTTTGCTTACCAATTAAGTAGGTTTCTCGTTTTCTTCAAAACCCTAAGGTACCTAAATATGGACATTAAAAGCGTATCTCAGTAAAATATCTTCCGCATTAAGAGCTTTAAATTCATGACAGCTGTGCAAATATTGTCATTTTTTAAATATATTCAAAATAAACATTCGAATGTCTGTGTTTTCATTCTAAGCTGAGCTCGCTCATCCATTTTCTATGACAGGTTTTCAATTAAACGTAGAAGTCATGGCACCCAGAAAGGCACCAAAGAAGAATGAAGACGCACAGGAAGGAGATATTATCTCCGATACCACTCCACATGCTATAGATTCTATTAAATCTTGGACTCAAATCTCATATTTGCTCGAATACGAGTTTGAGATTGCTCATCCTGATTCTGAAAATCATTTCCAGGACATAGTTCAGTCAGAGCTTCATAAGATCGCTACGCGCCCGAGGCTTGTGGCATACACTGATATGATCAGCTGGGCTCTCGATAAGGTTGATATCCCAACAAGGAGAATTTTAAATGAGCAAGGAGCTATCGTCGGCTCATTCAAACTAGAGCACATTCAAGTAATGTAGAAACTCTCGCCGAATCCTAAACATACTTTTAATGCTGAATTTTTAGCAGAGTTTCAAAGAAAAGAATGTATTGAGGTAGACCAGACATATCCCGATATGATTAGAGGATGGGCGAGGTCTGAAGCAAAGTTTAGGGCTGATTCTCATGGGATTTATGCTACAACCTCCTTAAATGAATACATGGTTTATGTAGCCATTATGTTATGTAGACTTTTCGGGAGAAAAGATCCCTGTCATTTTCATGCAGACTGGGTGCCCTTTTTAGAGGAAGCTTCAGAAGGAAATGGTTTTAATTGGCATAAAATTTTGTCGGATAACCTAACACAAGAAATTTTAAACTACAAAGCAGCCAAATCAAAAGGACAACCAACACCTTTTTATATGTCTGCATACATTATGGATGCAATCTGTTTTATGACTCCCTTTCCATTAATGAATTGGAGATGGAGCATTTCCTGTCCAGAACCCATTCATAAATATCACTCGGCCCTTTGGGAAGAAAATGCTAAAGACGCATTTTATTATTATTCCTATGCACAATTTTGTTTTTGGATATGAACCCCCTCACATTTATGATGCAATCACAGAAAGTCTTAAAGCAGTTGCCGACTGGTTTATTGAGGAAAATTTTTCCTACATTAGGGTTTATGGCTATTCCATTCCCCCTCATGCACTATCTAAATTCCTACCAGACAGATTGGTGTGCAGTGAGGTAGCTTATTAGATAGTAAAGGGAGGTGTTGGATTAGAATTAAAAGCAGTTAAGAAGAAATCATGGCCATCTTTCCCTGTTCATATTGGGAAATTTTCTTTATCAAATTTAGGCCATTCTAAGGTAGAGTCTGAGTCATTAGAAGAAGTGAAATTAGTATATATTGATCACAGAAAGTATGACCCGTACTAAGTAATAAGTAGGCATTTCATACATTGTAATCTAAAGGCGTATGAACATGAAGTATCTATTTATGATGACATATTTAAAGATGTTAAGTCTTATGAATAAGTACTGAACAGAGTCCAGGCCTTGCCACCTGACTCATAGACTGGATTCACATCTTTTTAAAGTCATAGGCAAAGTTTCCTACCTAAGAGTTTGCAGGGTGAAATTTCAACCCCACCACTAGAACAGGAAGGACCCCCTCCAGGGTTTGAAACTAATACACAGGATAAAGCAAATAACAAAGGTAAGTTGAAGAATACCGAGATACCTTTCCAAGACACAGAGGGTTGTCAAACAAAAGAATAGGGAACGGAGAAGAGAAAAGAGATGGAAACAATTCCATAAATCATGAAAAATGTTCCAGAAAAGATAGGAGGAACAGCTTCAATAGAGCTCGGTAGTCCTGTCACCTCTTTAACTCCATTGTAGTAAACTTTTGGAACCCCCCATGAAGGAGCTTTATATGTCAGTGATCTAGAGCCGATTTCGAGAGATGAAATCCCCCCATCAGATTAATTTTTCAGTAAAAATCGAAGAATAGTCTTGAAACAGGAAATTCATCCAAGAGGAGAAGGGACGATTAAAAAGCATAGGGTTATTATAGATGGAAAGAAACTCAAAGATGGAGAATTTGCTACAGAATTAGCAGGTACAATGGGTGCTATAGCATCAGAAAATATGTATTCTATTGGCAATTTAACAACTATGCTCGAACAGAAGGACCAAACAATAATTCAGTTGCAAGACAAATTAAAAGAAAATGAGAGAAATATTAGTTGGGGAATACAAAAGGGTCTAGAACAAGCTAGATTGAAGGATATGCAAGAAATCCATAAAATGAATAAAGACTTGGAGGAGGCAAAACACATAATACAGGTCACACAGGAACATGTCCGAAAGCTGGGAGAAGAAAACAAACATTTACAAGATAAAATTATTTCTATTACTAATCAGGTAGTAGAACTTGAAAATTTCAGGCACAAGCATTGGAGATATATTTGAGAATAGAGGAAGAACAACAGAAAGTGTTATTGAATCTGGAAGTAGTCCAGAATTATTTTCAAGAAACAAATAAGTCTTTGGAGAATGTGTTCCAGAAGGAAAGGGAGGCGAAAGCAGCTAGAACGACTTTTCGGAAGGCAGTGGCTTTCTCATCAAAGGAAGAAGTTGGAAAGATTCAGAAATTATCTATTTTTGAACAGGTTAAAGGGGACATAATATTAAAAGTGTGGGAAGCAAACCTGGCCGAATATAAAAGAATAAAAAGAGAGGTCAATGATGATTGCCAGGGCATTTTCAATCTCTTATAAGGAGCTTCATTGAATATCGGAACAGATGACTGTTCCATATTATTAGGTGAGATTAATATTTCCAAGCACCAGGTAAGGTTCAAAGAAGAGCTGGAAGAAATGAAAATAGAGATTTCAAAAATTAAATTAATCAATATTACAAAGATCAACAAATGGATGGTGACGTTGAATCTAAAGTTGAAAACTATTAAATTCACAGAAAAGATGATAGAAAATCGTTTGCTTGAATTGCATAAAAGATTTTTCTTATTTGAAGCAAATGAGATACCAGATGCTCCTAGGACTTTTGTGAAATTTTTGGGGAAATGTGTTCAGTGTATTGAAGCGGAGAAAGGAAGTTCGTCAACGCAAGCTTACAATCTTTTTAAAATGTTTTTATCATTAGAAATTAGAAAGAAATTGTAAATGGTTGACATTATTTTTTATATGTAATTGTAATATTAGGAAGTCGGTTAGTCACCAATTAGAAATTTTTGATGAAAATGTATAAATGTAGTTTCTAAAGACTGAGAAATGGCTTCGGAATTTTTGAAGAGAGCCAATTGTAATAACAATTTTCAAATACATCATAATATAGATCACAAACGAGATTCTGAATCCTGCAAATTTGTAGCTATGTGTTCTTCAACCCTGTTTATTATACTTTGTTGAATTTTTCTTTCAATGTTTTTCTAATGAATAATCAATTTGAAGTTATCTACATCATTGATTTCTAGTTCAGATTGGTTTGGATATCAAATTATTTACAGTTTTTCCTCTGAAATTGCTATTAGTAATTTTAAGACCTGTAAATCTTTTGTACCTTAATACTTAACTTTCATTAGAAACCTCGTTTTCTTTCTTTATTATCTATCGAAATATGAGATTCTTTCTTGATTAAAGCCTCATATTTTTTTTGTAGTGTTTATTTGTTATTTTATGATTCTCAAAATTGTTACAAATCCAGGAAATGGCCTCAAATCTATTTACATTATTGTTTTGAATTTCAAAATTGTTTTTCTTGTTCTCATCTCTAGAAAATTTGAAGTAACATTTGATTAAAATCCTTTTACAAATAAATAAAGTTTTATCCTCCATGGCTGTTCCAAGTAGCAGACAACCCAACATTGAACCAGGCCTTCAAGATCAAACCAGTATTGCCTTGAATTTATTTAATACCATTTTACAAACAACAACTAACCGGGTTGAGTTAGAACGTTCATGGGCTGCTATTGAGAGAGACATTAGCATCCAAGAACAACAAGAAGCAAGATAGAGACAGTTGAGAAACTGATTCTGCTTTAACCTTCCTTTTGAATTCTTATTCTCAAATTATTCCTTTAAATATTTATGGATGCCTTGACTGTATACTTTATAGCCTTAAAGTATAAACTCGGGAACAACATCTTTTTGGCGCCGTTGTCGGGGAACGAAGAAAGGAATCTTTTCCCTAGGAAGAACGACATTGACTTTTTATGTTTTTGATAGTGAACAAGGACATAAAACCTTCTAAGGCTTAATATTTTTCACTTGGTGACTCCACAATAACTAAACTAGCTATTAGTCGAAAGAACACCAGAAAAAACCCGGATAGCAAGCAGACCTCGCCAGTCTCCGATCCAGAAAATATTTTAAAATCACGAAAATCAGTTAAACAAGTCTTTTTACCCACATATACTATATGTCATCCCGACTTTACGCAATCAAACACTTCGGAAAGTCTTGAAAGATCACTTCCACTTCCCCTCTCATTTGATACTTTCTCATTTCCTGAAGTTTCTTCCCCAGATTTCCGAGAATCTTCTCCTCACACTTTTCGAACTTCTACCTCAAATCTAACCATGGCTGCACAAGGAGGTGCTGGAGCTGGAGGTGGTCAAGTACCGCTTCCTGGGATCTTGGCTAAAGTAGCTGCTAGATATGCTCCACTTGTTCTTCCTGTTCCTCTTCATGATCTCCCTGAGAATTATATGAAAAGCCTTCTGAAATTTACAGGGGAAGGTGATCTGACTGCCCAAGAACATATAAACTTTTTTGATCAATTTGATGACATACTCGAAATAGAACATGAAGATGTTTATTCTAGACTCCTCGTTCAAACTTTTGAGGGACAGGTGAGGATCTGGTTCCAATCCTTAGCAGCTGGATCTTTAAGATCCTATGAAGAACTTGAAAGTGCATTTATTAGAAAATGGGGAGAGAGGAAGGATCACCTCTACTACTTGACTGAATTTGGAGCCCTTAGAAAGAAAAACTCTGAATCAGTTCTAGAATTCACACAAAGGTTCAATAAGTTGTATAATAAAATTCCATTTGAGGTTAAACCTTCACAACCTGTAGAAAATGTGACTTTTGTTGGCGCTTTTGATCCGGACTTCGCCTTATTATTGAGAGAAAGGAGATCAACATATCTCACGAAAATGAAGGATGATGCGCTTGAGATTGAATCAAACATGATGGCATCAGGGAAACTAAAAGCAAATACTAAAACTGGAAACAAAGAAAATAGGAAATTTAAAGAACAAGGTGGATCTTCAGGATCAAGAAAATCCTCGAGAGATAGAATAGAAGAGATGGCTAGGGTCATTCGAGAAATTTCAAACAAGATCTCAAAAATGGAACTAGAGAAATCGAAAAGAGATAATTTCCCCCGAAAAGATTTTTGGAGAAATCCTGATCCTCAGGGACCACAGAAAATAATTAAAAATGAAGATCAAAAAATTCCAACACCCTTTAAAAGTGAAAACTACACTGGAGAGGAAGATTTAGGATATTTTGAAGAAATCGATGAAGATATTAGTAACCTTGGCGATGATAATAAATCACCTTATTTATCGAGACAGGATTACAAAGCATCTTTAAGTAAAGAAAGTACATCGGAAGAACATGTTAGCAATAATATGACTGATGATTTCAGATATCAAGATATTACAAATGATATTATAGCTGAACTACATGGAAAATATAATTTAAGACCAATAAATAAAAGTCTCCCAAATGTTCTGACAAAAAAGAGTTTGCCAAGAAGCAAAACCGATGAGGCAACTCCAAAAGTTGTTGATAAACAGTCTGCGAAAAGAAACATAGCAGATACGCTACCTGTCCAGTCAGAACCAGTAGGAACATTCCCTATGAAGACACAAGCTCCTATAAATGAAAACAAGTTCACATCTCAACGAAAAAATGAAAAGAAAGGTATGTAAGCCCCGAACATCGATTATGACAAGGCTCTAGGAAACTTTAATTTGGAAAATGAAATAAATAAAATCAAAATCCCTATTCCCCTTGTTGAGTTAGCTAAAAATCCCATATACAGAAAACAAATCACCATGATGATTAATTTTTCTGAAGATGAAAGCCAAGCCGACGTCATCAACTTAGAGGATGATAAACCAAACATAGTCTTCAGTCCACACTTCGAAGGTGCAAGAGACACCGTGGCTCCTTTTTATATTGCATTAACCTTGTTCGACCACCTTCTCCATAACTGTATGTTGGATTCTGGAGCTTCCCACAATGTTATGCCAAAGGCAATCATGGAAAAACTTGGTCTTGAAATCACAAGGCCCTATGGTAACTTATATTCTTTCGATTTGAGGAAAGTCAAATGCATAGGTATGATTAAAGACCTAGTGGTAGGTTTGGCTCAAATACCTGCTAAAAGTATTCTTATGGATGTAGTGGTCACTGACATTCCCCCAAAGTATGGTATGCTATTATCTATATCATGGGGTGTCAAGCTTGGCGGATCTCTCCAACTGGATATGACATATGCTACAATTCTAGTTTTCAGAGGCCAATACACTCGTCTTTATAGAGAAACTAGGTTGGCATTTACTGTAGGTGACCCAAACAACCCCAACAGTCATCCAGTCTATATTTTCGAACAAGACTTAGGAAATTGAATATTATCTATTGATGACGATTTTGAGGTAGATGTAGACGATAATTGTATAGAAGAAAAAAATTGAAAAAAAAAGAAATAGAGAAAAATGTATATAGCACTGGTGTATGGAAAATGTATTTTGATGCTGCTTCATCTTTCCTTGGAGCCGGGGCAGGAGAACTTCTTGTGGCTCCCGATGATCAATTTGTTATTCCTTTTTCATATAGGCTTCAGTGGAATGTGGATTGTACAAATAATGTATGCGAGTATGAAGCTTTAGTGCTAGGATTAGAAGCTGCTAGAAGGATGAAAATTAAGAAACTCGAAGTATTTGGTGACGCCGATTTAATTATAAAACAGGTCAATCGACAGTATCAGGCTAAGCACCCTAGATTACGATCCTATAGGAATTGTGTCTGGGATTTAATTGAGAACTTATTCTCATATGTGAATTTTCATTTCGTCCCAAGATCTAAGAATGAACAGGCTGATGCTTTAGACAAAGATGCATCAACTTTCACACCCCCGACTGCTTTTAAATTAAAATAGCATATACAAATGAGACATCTCCCTTTGATACCAAATAACATACAACATTGGCAGGTTTTTGAAGACGATGAGTAGCTTTGAAAGTTTCTAGAATCATTAGATGAATTTGCAAAAACGCATACCGATCAATAAAATCAAAATGATCCTTTTTGGATCATGCAAGAAGGGGAGGATTCTAAAGAATTTCATCATAAAATTGCAAATCACCGAATGCTTGTTCTCAAGAACAACAAAATTCCTAAGGGTCTAATCCCTTTGGAAAGACCTTTTAATCAAGATGATATCCCTTCAAAAACCACCCTACAACCCCAACCAGAGGAGGTTGAAGATTGTAATATAGGAATTAAAGAAAACCCCCGAATGGTTAAACTATCCAAATATTTATCAACGGAAAACAAAAATAAATACATGGAGTTGTTAAGAAAATACAAAGATGTTTTCACATGGTAGTATGAAGAACTGAAAACATATGACACTTCTGTGATCGAACATAAGATACCTCTCAAACCTGGTGTCAAACCTTTTAAACAAAATCTCTGACAATTTAACCCCATTTTATTACCTGTTATCGAACGAGAAGTCAAAAAACTTCTTGATGCTAAGATAATTATACCCCTAAGATATTCTAATTGGGTAGCTAATCTGGTCCCGATTAGAAAGAAAAACAGGGAAATTAGACTGTGTGTCGATTTCAGGAATCTTAATAAATATTCTCTCAAAGATAATTATCCTCTACCTAAAATGGACCATGTTCTTGAAAAAGTAGTAGGAGATAATAGGATGTCAATGATTGATGGATTTTTAGGTTATAATCAAATTGTCATCAGTGATCTTGATAAAGAAAAAACTGCATTTACCACTCCTTGGGGCACGTTTATGTACGATAAAATGTCGTTTGGAATGATGAATGCAGGTCCTACTTTTCAACGTGCGATGGATATTGCTTTCGTTGGCGAACAGGACAAGGTCGTAGTCATCTATTTGGATGATCTTACTGTCTTCTCTAAATCAGATGAAGACCATATGATTCATCTCAAACAGACATTTGAAAAATGTTGCAGGTTTGGTCTATCCTTAAATCCTAAGAAGTCTCATTTCTCTATGAAAGAAGGCAAGCTATTGGGTCACATCGTATCTTGAGATGGAATTAGGATTGACCCTAAAAGAGTAGAAGCTATAGATACTATAGCTATTCCTAGGAATGTGAAAGAAATTCAATCATTTTTAGGAAAAATAAATTTCTTGAGAAGATTTATTCCTAACTTTGTTGAAATTGTGAAATTGATTACAGATATGCTCAGAAAAAACAGTGAAGTAAAATGGACAGCGGAAGCTAAAGAATCATTTGCCCATATTAAGAAGGTTATAAGTGAGGCACTAGTACTAGCGAGCCCCGATTATCTCAAATATTTTCTTATTTTTTCATTTGCCTCTGAACACACGCTTGCTGCTGTACTCCTTTAGAAGAACGAAGAAGGTTTCGAGCAACCGATAACCTTCTTTAGCAAAAGTCTCCGAGATGTTGAACTCAAATATAATATAATGTAAAAGCAAGCATATGCTATGGCTAAAGCATTGAAATCTTTCATAACTTATGTTTTACATTATAAAGTGATTGCATATGTACCCACTAGTTCTGTAAAAGATATTTTGGTTCAAGCAGAAAGTGATGGAAAAAGAGGAAGATGGCTTGCCAAAATTCAAGAGTTCGACTTGGAGGTTAAATCGACAAAATTGGTAAAGGGACAAGGTTTAGCTAAACTTTTAGTTGAATCCAGTTTCGGAGCTCTTAGGTTTCTTAACAGTTTGTCTGAGGATTTAAGCTTGCTCAAAAGAAAACCCCTGAAAATAATCTTTCCCTTTTTCTCTACAGATTGAGGGGTTTTGAAAGTTGAGAAAAGATTTGTCTAGAATAATCAAAACAGGTTGACAAACCTCTATTGTAAATTTTTACACAGATAACCACCCCTGATATTTTGAGTATCACTGATTGCCCTCGCTTCGTATTTATAAGCTAAATATAAGACAGATGGTGAAAGGAAATTCATATTTGATTGCCCCCATCTAGTCCCAAAGATGATGAAAATAAATTCATTTAAATGATTTCCCTCGTCTAATATAAAAGAAATAGATAACTTCACTGGGGTACTGAACATGCCTGCTGGCAGTGAAGCAATATCTGAATATAAATATATAATTAGCACTTGAAGCGGTGAAAGGAAATTCAGTAAAAAGGGACAGATAACTTCACCGGGGTACTGAACAGGCCCACTGGCAGTGAAGCAATATCTGAGGTGTCTGTAAGGTTGTCATACTTATCTATCACTCTATTCTAGTTACCAGTTTTTTGAAACTGGATATTCATCTTAAGTCAAGATAGAGCTCCCCAATTAAAATTATAAATTTTATTTCGATTGATGCAAGCTGAAATTTACAAATCTGTTGAGTTTCCTAAGATTGTTCTAATCATCTTAATACTAACTTGAATTCAGAACGAGAAGGAGAATATTATGAAGAAGACTACAACTGAGTTTAAAGAAAATAAGAAGTTTTGAAAAGATTTTCAAAGGTTGAAAAGAAATCTCTTTTTTCTCTCCTTTAACAGTTTTAGTAGTGATAAACCCTTGACACCATTTACCCAATGAAGGCACTGAGTCTACATGTTCTACTCGTCTCATAGGGAGACGAGGTCTCCAGTTGGAGCCTATGTTGAAATAGATCTTAAATTTTTATCCTTAAGGCCTAGATTTTTTCTTTTTCGGGTTTCGGCTTTTCATAAAACAAGAGTTTCGTATCATTTCTAAATACACGATACCTTTTTCTTAATTTTTTAAAAAAAAATCGGATAATGAACGGGAAAAAGGTTTACAAAAAATATAAGACTTCTGATGCTTTTTATTTGAAAATTATTTAAAATGTCTTGAAATTTAAATTTACGATTTTTAAATTAAACTTTAAAAAAAAAAAAATCGGGATTCGGGGTTTCCTACAAACAAATTTTTGATGCAAATCAAATCGTAAAATCTCGATCCCGGATTTCCCGAAATGTTGGAATCTTAATTTAAAAATGAATTAATGTAGTCTCTTATAAGAAAGATTAAGGGTTAAAACAATTATGTCGCGATTTCGGGATTCACGGTTCAGTGAGAGCACGTCTCCTGTCATCATGTTTCCCGAAATCCCGAATTCTGAAACCCCGATACATAAGTCACGATTAAATTAAACTAATTATTTTTTGGCCTTAATCGTGATTATTTAGTTAATTAAGATAAGTTAAGTCTTGTTTAAAAAACAGGCCATCGCGATTTTGCGATTTCGGAGATCGGATTTTATTAATAACACACGTCTCTTGTCATCATGTTTCCTGAAATCCCGAAAACGTCTAATATAAATTAATTAATGTGCTAAAAGCGTTTAAATCTTAATTAAAACATCGTTATTTCGTGATTTTTCATTTTTGGAAATCGTTTTTCATCAACGACATACCTCTCGACATCAGGATTTCCAAAACCCCGTAAAACAAAGTTTTTAGCTTTAAAATATGATTAACATCAATTAAACTTTTCTCAAAAACAAGATTAATGGTAATCATTCTTAGGTGTTCATTCATGTTTCACTTACCAATTAAGTAGGTTTCTCGTTTTCTTCAAAACCCGAAGGTACCTAAATACGGACATTAAAAGCGTATCTCGGTAAAATATCTTCCGCATTAAGAGCTTTAAATTCGTGACAGTTGTGCAAATCTTGTCATTTTTTAAATATATTCAAAATAAACATTCAAATGTCTGTGTTTTCATTTTAAGTTGAGCTCGTTCATCCATTTTCTGTGACAGGTTTTCAATTAAATGAAGAAGCCATGGCACCCAAAAAGGCACCGAAGAAGAATGAAGACGCACAGGAAGAAGATATTATCTCCGATACCACTCCACATGCTATAGATTCTATTAAATCTTGGACTCAAATCTCAGATTTGCTGGAATACGAGTTTGAGAATGCTCATCCTGATTCTGAAAATCATTTCCGGGACATAGCTAAGTCAGAGCTTCAAAAGATCGTTGTGTGCCCGAGCCTTGTGGCATATACTGATATGATCAGCTGGGCTCTGGATAAGGTCAATATCCCAACAAGGATCATTTTAAACGAGCAAGGAGCTATCGTCAGCTCATTCAGACCAGATCACATTCAAGTAATGTATAAACTCTCGTCGAATCCTAAACATACTTTTAATGTTGGATTTTTAGCAGAGTTTCAGAGAAAAGAATGTATTGAGGTAGACCAGACATATCCCGATATGATTAGAGGATGGTTGAGGTCTGAAGCAAAGTTTAGGGCTGATGCTCATGGGATTTATGCTAAAGCCTCCTTAAATGAATACATGGTTTATGTAGCCATTATGTTATGTAGACTTTTTGGGAGAAAAGATCCCTGTCATTTTCATGCAGACTGGGTGCCCTTTCTAGAGGAAGCTTCAGAAGGAAATGGTTTTAACTGGCATAATATTTTGTCGGATAACCTAACACAAGAAATTTTAAACTACAAAGCAGCCAAATCAAAAGGACAACCAACAACTTTTTATATGTCTGCATACATTATGGATGCAATTTGTTTTATGTCTCCCTTTCCATTAATGAATTGGAGTTGGAGCATTTCCTGTCCGGAACCCATTCATAAATATCACTCAACCCTTTGGGAAGAAAATTCTAAACATGCATTTTACGAGGTTTGTCATTTTATTATTATTCCTATGCACAAAATGTTTTTTGGATGCGAACCCCCTCGCATTTCTGATGCAATCACTGAAAGTCTTAAAGCAGTTGCCGACTGGTTTATTGAGGAAAATTTTTCCTACATTAGGGTTTATGGTTGTTCCATTCCCCCTCATGCACTCCCTAAATTCCTACCGGATAGATTGGTGTGCAGGGAGGTAGCTTATCAGATAGTAAATGGCGGTGTTGTATTAGAATTAAAAGCAGTTCAGAAGAAATCATGGCCATCTTTCCCTGTTCATATTGGGAACTTTTCTTTATCAAATTTAGGCCATTCTAAGGTAGAGGCTGAGTCATTAGAAGAAGTGAAATTAGTATATATTGAGCACAGAAAATATGACCCCTACCAAGTAATAAGTAGGCATTTCATACATTGTAATCTAAAGGTGTATGAAAATGAACTATCTATTTATGATGACATATTTAAAGATGTTAAGTCTTATGAAGAAGTATTGAACAGAGTCCAGGCCTTGCCACCTGACTCACAGACTGGATTCACATCTTTTCAAAGCCATAGGTGAAGTTGCCTACCTAAGATTTTGCAGGGTGAAATTTCAACCCCACCGCCAGAACAGGAAGGACCCCCTCCAGGGTTTGAAACTAATACACAGGATAAAGAAAATAACAAAGGTAAGTTGAATAATACTAAGATACCTTCCCAAGACACAGAGGGTTCTCAAACAAAAGAATCGGGAACAGAGGCAAGAAAAGAGCTGGAAACAATTCCAGAAATCATGAAAAATGTTCTAGAAAAGATAGGAGGAACAACTTCAACAGAGCTCGGTAGTCCTATCACCTCTTTAACTCCATTGCAGTCAACTTTTGGAACCCCCCATGAAGGAGCTTTATATGTCAGTGATCTAGAGCTGATTTCCAGAGATGAAATCCCCCATCAGATTAATTTTTCAGTAAAAAGCGAAAAACAGTCTTGAAACAGGAAATTCATCCAAGAGGAGAAGGGACGATTAAAAAGCATAGGGTTATTATAGATAGAAAGAAACTCAAATATGGAGAATTTGCTACAGAATTAGCAGGTACAATGGGTGCTATAGCATCAGCAAATATGTATTCTATTAGAAATTTAACAACTATGCTCGAACAGAAGGACCAACCAATAATTCAGTTGCAAGACAAATTAAAAGAAAATGAGAGAAATATTAGTTGGGGAATACAAAAGGGTCTAGAACAATCTAGACTGAAGGATATGCAAGAAATCCATAAAATAAATAAAGACTTGGAGGAGGAAAAACACATAATACAGGTCACACAGGAACGTGTCCGAAAGCTGGGAGAAGAAAACAAACATTTACAAGATAAAATTATTTCTATTACTAATCAAGTAGTAGAACTTGAAAATTTCAGGACACAAGCATTGGAGATATATTTGAGAATAGAGGAAGAACAACAGAAAGTGTTCTTGAATCTGGAAGTAGTCCAGAAATATTTTCAAGAAATAAATAAGTCTTTGGAGGATGTGTTCCAGAAGGAAATGGAGGCGAAAGCAACTAGTATGACTTTTCAGAAGGCAGTGGCTTTCTCATCAAAGGAAGAAGTTGGAAAGATTAAGAAATTATCTATTTCTGAACAGGTTAAAGGGGACATAATATTAAAAGTGTGGGAAGCAAACCTGGCCGAATATAAAAAAATAACAAGAGAGGTCAATGATGATTGCCAGGGAATTTTCAATATCTTAGAAATAGCTTCATTGAATATCGGAACAGATGATTGTTCCAGATTATTAGGTGAGATTAATATTTCCAAGCACCAACTAAGGTTCAAAGAAGAGCTGGAATAAATGAAAATAGAGATTTCAAAAATTAAATTAATCAATATTACAAAGATCAACAAATGGATGGTGACGCCGAATCTAAAGTTGAAAACTATTAAATTCACAGAAAAGATGATAGAAAATTGTTTGCCTGAATAGCAGAAAAGATATTTCTTATTTGAAGCAAATGAGATACCAGATGCTCCTAGTACTTTTGTGAAATTTTTGGGGAAATGTGTTCAGTGTATTGAAGCAGAGAAAGGAAGTTCGTCAACGCAAGCTTACAATCTTTTTTAAATGTTTTTATCATTAGAAATTAGAAAGAAATTGTAAACGGTTGACATTATTTTTTATATGTAACCGTAATATTAGGAAGTTGGTTAGTCACCAACGAGAAAATTTTGATGAAAATGTATAAATGTAGTTCCTAAAGTCTGAGAAAGGGCTTCGAAATTTTTGGAGAGAGCCAATTGTAATAACAATTTTCAAATACATCGTAATATAGATCACAAACGAGATTCTGAATCCTGCAAATTTGTAGCTATGTGTTCTTCAACCCTATTTATTATACTTTGTTGAATTTTTCTTTCAATGTTTTTCTAATGAATAATCAATTTGAAGTTATCTACATCATTGATTTCTAGTTCAGATTGGTTTGGATATCAAATTATTTACAGTTTTTCCTCTGAAATTGCTATTAGTAATTTTAAGACCTGTAAATCTTTTGTACCTTAATACTTAACGTTCATTAGAAACCTCGTTTTCTTTCGTTATTATCTATCGAAATATGAGATTCTTTCTTGATTAAAGCCTCATATTTTTTTTGTAGTGTTTATTTGTTATTTTATGATTCTCAAAATTGTTACGAATCCAGGAAATGGCCTCGAATGTATTTAAATTACTGTTTTGAATTTCAAAATTGTTTTTCTTGTTCTCATCTCTGGAAAATTTGAAGTAACATTTGATTACAATCCTTTTACAAATAAATAATTTTTTATCCTCCATGACTATTCCAAGTAGCAGACAACCCAACATTGAACCAGGCCTTCAAGATCAAACCAGTATTGACTTGAATTTATTTAATACCATTTTACAAACAACAAATAACCGAATTGAGTTAGAACGTTCATGGGCTGCTATTGAGAGAGACATTAGCATCCAAGAACAACATGAAGCAAGACAGAGACAGTTGAGAAACTGATTCCGCTTTAACCTTCCTTTTGAATTCTTATTCTCAAATTATTCCTTTAAATATTTACGGATGCCTTGACGGTATACTTTATAGCCTTAAAGTGTAAACTCGGGAACAACATATTTTTGGCGTCGTTGCCGGGGAACGAAGAAACAAATATTTTCCCTGGGAAGAATGACATTGACTTTTTCTGTTTTTGATAGTGAACAAGGATAGAAAACCTTCTAAGGCTTAATATTTTTCACTTGGTGACTCCACAATAACTAAACTGGCTATTAGCCGAAAGAACACTAGAAAAAACCTGGATAGCAAGCAGACCTCGCCATTCTCTGATCCGGAAAAGATTTTAAAATCACGAAAATCACTTAAACAAGTCTTTTTACCCACATATACTATATGTCAGCCTGACTTTACGCAATCAAACACTTTGGAAACTCTTGAAAGATCACTTTCACTTCCCCTCTCATTCGATACTTTCTCATTTCCTAAAGTTTCTTCCCCATATTTTCAAGAATCTTGTCCTCACACTTTTCGAACTTCAACCTCAAATCTAACCATCGCTGCACAAGGCGGTGCTGGAGCTGGAGGTGGTCAAGTACCGCTTCCTGGGATCTTGGCTAAAGTAGCTGCTAGATATGCTCCACTTGTTCTTCTCGTTCGTCTTCATGATCTCCCCGAGAATTATATGAAAAGCCTTATGAAATTTACAGGGGAAGGTGATCTGACTGCCCAAGAACATATAAACGTTTTTGATCAATTTGCTGACATACTTGGAATAGAACATGAAGATGTTTATTCTAGACTCCTCGTTCAAACTTTCGAGGGATAGGTGAGGACCTGGTTCCGATCCTTAGCAGTTGGATCTTTAATATCCTATGAAGAACTTGAAAGTGCATTTATTAGACAATGGGGAGAGAGGAAGGATCACCTCTACTACTTAACTGAATTTGGAGCCCTTAGAAAGAAAAACTCTGAATCAGTTCTAGAATTCACACAGAGGTTCAATAAGTTGTATAATAAAATTCAAGTTGAGGTTAAACCTTCACAACCTACAGAAAAAGTGACTTTTGCTAGCACTTTTGATCTAGAATTCGCCTTATTATTGAGAGAAAGGAGATCAACAGATCTCACGAAAATGCAGGATGATGTGCTTGAGATTGAATCAAACATGATGGCATCAGGGAAACTAAAAGCAAAGACTAAAACTGGAAACAAAGAAAATAGGAAATTTAAAGAACAAGGTGGATCTTCAGGATCGGGAAAATCCTCAGGAGATAGAATAGAAGAGATGGCTAGGGTCATTCGAAAACTTTCAAACAAGATCTCAAAAATGGAACTAGAGAAATCGAAAAGAGACAATTTCCCCAGAAAAGATTTTCGAAGAAATCTCGAACCTCAAGGACCACAGAAAATAATTAAAAATGAAGATCAAAAGATTCCAACACCCTTTAAAAGTGAAAACTACATTGGAGAGGAAGATTTAGGAGATTTTGAAGAAATCGAAGAAGATATTAGTAACCTTGGCGACGATAATAAATCACCTTATTTATCGAGACAGGATTACGAAGCATCTTTAAGTAAAGAAAGTACATCGGAAGAACATGTTATCAATAATATGACTGATGATTTCACATATCAATATATTGCAGATGATATTATAGCTGAACTACATGGAAAATATAATTTAAGACCAAGAAATAAAAGTCTCCCAAATGTTCCGACAAAAAAGAGTTTGCCAAGAAGCAAAACCGATGAGGCAATTCCAAAAGTTGTTGATAAACAGTCTACAAAAAGAAACACAACTGATATGCAACCTGTCCAGTTAGAACCAGTAGGAACACTCCCTATGAAGACACAAGCTCCTATAAATCAAAACAAGTTCACATCTCAACGAAAAACTGAAAAGAAAGGTATGGAAGCCCCGAACATCGAAAATGACAAGGCTCTAGGAAACTTTAATTTGGAAAACGAAATAAATAAAATCAAAATCCCTATTCCCCTTGTTGAGTTAGCTAAAAATACCATATACAGAAAACAAATCGCCAAGATGATTAATTTTTCCGAAGATGAAAGCCAGGCCGACGTCATCAACTTATAGGATGACAAACCAAACATAGTCTTCGGTCCACACTTTGAAGGTGCAAGAGACACCATGGATCCTTTTTATATTACGTTAACCTTGTTCGACCACCTTCTCCATAACTGTATGTTGGATTCCAAAGCTTTCCACAATGTTATTCCAAAGGAAATCATGGAAAAACTTGGTCTTGAAATCACAAGGCCCTATGGTGACTTCTATTCTTTCGATTCGAGGAAAGTCAAATGCATAGGTATGATTAAAGACCTAGTGGTAGGTTTGGCTCAAATACCTACTAAAAGTATTCTTATGGATGTAGTGGTCGCTGACGTTTCCTCAAAGTATGGTATTCTATTATCTAGATCATGGGGTGCCAAGCTTGGAGGATCTCTCGAACTGGATATGACATATGCTACAATTCCAGTTTTCAGAGGCCAATACACTCGTCTTTATAGAGAGACTAGGTTGGCATTTACTGTAGGTGACCCAAACAACCCCAACAATCATCTAGTCTATATTGTCAACCAAGACCTAGGAAATTGAATATTATCTATTGATGACGATTTTGAAGTAGATGTAGACGATAATTGTATAGAAGAAAAAATTGAAAAAAAAAGAAATAGAGAAAAATGTATATAGCACTGGTGTATGGAAAATGTATTTTTATGGTGCTTCATCTTTCCTTGGAGCCGGGGCAGGAGCACTTCTTGTGGCTCCCAATGATCAATTTTTTATTCCCTTTTCATATAGGCTTCAGTGGAATGTATGCGAGTATGAAGCTTCAGTGCTAGGATTAGAAGCTGCTAGAAGGATGAAAATTAAGAAACTCGAAGTCTTCGGTGACGCCGAGTTAATTATAAAATAGGTGAATCTACAGTATCAGGCTAAGAATCCTAGATTATGGTCCTATAGGAATTGTGTCTGGGATTTAATCGATAACTTCTTCTCATATGTGAATTTTTATTTCGTCCCAAGATCTGAGAATCAACAGGCTGATGCTTTAGCCAAAGCGACATCAACTTTCACACCCCTGACTTCTTTTAAATTAAAATATCATATACAAATGAAACATCTCCCTTTGATACCAAATAACATACAACATTGGCAGGTTTTTGAAGATGATGAGCAGCTTCGAAAGTTTCTAGAATCATTAGATGAATTTGCAGAAACGCATACTGATCAAGAAAATCAAAATGATCCTATTTGAATCATGCAAGAGGGGGAGGATTCTAAAGAACTTCACGATAAAATTGCAAATCACCGAATGCTTGTTCTCAAGAACAACAAAATTCCCAAGGGTCTAATCCCTTTGGAAAGACTTTTTAATCAAGACGATATCCCTTCAAAAACCACCCTACAACCCCAACCAGAGGAGGTTGACGATTGTAATATAGGAATTAAAGAAAACCCCCGAATGGTTAAACTATCCAAATATTAATCAACAGAAAACAAAAATAAATACATGGAGTTGTTAAGAAAATACAAAGATGTTTTCTCAGGGTCATATGAAGAACTGAAAACATATGACACTTTTGTGATCGAACATAAGATACCTCTCAAACATGGTGTCAAACCTTTTAAGCAAAATCTCCGACAATTTAACCCCATTTTGTTACCTGTTATCGAACGAGAAGTCAAAAAACTTCTTGATGCTAAGATAATTGTAGCCCTAAAATATTCTGATTGGGTAGCTAATCTGGTCCCAGTTAGAAAGAAATATGGGGAAATTAGACTGTGTGTCGATTTCAGGAATCTTAATAAATCTTCTCTCAAAGATAATTATCCTCTACCTAAAATGGATCATGTTCTTGAAAAAGTAGTAGGAGCTAATAGGATGTCAATGATTGACGGATTTTTATGTTATAATCAAATTGTCGTCAGTGATCTTGATAAATAAAAAAATGCATTTACCACTCCTTGGGGCACGTTTATGTACGATAAAATGTTGTTTGGACTGATGAATGCAGGTGTTACTTTTCAACGCGCGATGGATATTTCTTTCGTTGGTGAACGGGACAAGTTCGTAGTCATCTATTTGGATGATCTTACTGTTTTCTCTAAATCAGGTGAAGACCATATGATTCATCTCAAACAGACATTTGAAAAATGCCACAGGTTTGGTCTATCCTTAAATCCTAAGAAGTCTCATTTCACTATGCAAGAAGGCAAGCTATTGGGTCACATCGTATCTCGAGATGGAATTAGGATTGACCCTAAAAGAGTAGAAGCTATAGATATTATAGCTATTCTTAGGAATGTGAAAGAAATTCAATCATTTTTAGGAAAAATAGATTTCTTGAGAAGATTTATTCCTAACTTCATTGAAATTGTGAAATTGATTACAGATATGCTCAGAAAAAACAGTGAAGTAAAATGGACAGCCGAAGCTAAAGAATCCTTTGCCCATATTAAGAAGTTTATAAGTGAGGCACCAGTACTAGCAAGCCCCGATTATCTCAAATATTTTCTTATTTTTTCGTTTGCCTTTGAACACACGCTTGCTTCTATACTCCTTCAAAAGAATGAAGAAGGTTTTGAGCAACCGATAGCCTTCTTTAGAAAAAGTCTCCGAGATGCTGAACTCAAATATAATATAATGGAAAAGCAAGCATATGTTATGGTTAAAGCATTGAAAGATTTCAAAACTTATGTTTTACATTCTAAAGTGATTGCATATGTACCTACTAGTTCTGTAAAAGATATTTTGGTTCAAGCAGACAGTGATGGCAAAAGAGGAAGATGGCTTCCCAAAATTCAAGAGTTTGACTTGGAGGTTAAACCGACAAAATTGGTAAAGGGACAAGGTTTAGCTAAACTTTTAGCTGAATCCAATTTCATAGATATTGGGATAACAAGTTCTCAGGAGGAGGAAGAATGGGTAGACGTGAATGAACTTAAGGACCAAATAGTCGAAAACAGAATTGAGGAGAAATTTGCGTCGTCGAATTGGTACAAGGACATAGTAACATACTTACTGACATTGAAATGTCCAACCGACTTGTCTCTATCCAAAGCTAGAACGCTAAAGCTCCATGCAGTCAAATACTGTATTTTCGAAAAATGATTATATTGGAAAGACCCGCTTGGCTTCCTTTTGGTCTGTCTGGTCGAGTCAAAAATAGAAGAAGTTATAGATCAATTTCATGAAGGAGTCCATGGAGGACACCATGCTTGGAGGGCTACGGCATATACAATCCCGAGGGCTGGTTATTATTGGCCTAAACTTTTCCCAGATGTCAATGCTAAGGTACGAGCTTGCAGTCCTTGCCAATTTTTTGCAGGAAAACATAAACTACCAGTGATGCCATTGGTCCCATTCAAGACAAAAGCTCCTTTTCAACAATGGGGAATATACTTCATAGGTGAAATTAATCCTCATTCTAGTGCTCAACACAGATGGATCTTGACCGCTACAGACTATTTCACCAAATGGGTGGAAGCTATCCCAACAAGAAAGGCTATTGATTCAGTAGTTATAGACTTCTTAGAGGAAAATATCTTGTCTAGGTTCGGTTGTCCCAGAAAGATAGTCACAGACAATGCGCAAGCTTTTAAGTCTTTGGAAATGGTGAGATTTTTCCAGAAATATAATATTGTGTTGGGTCATTCCACAACATAATATCCTCAGGGAAATGGTCTGGAAGAATCTTCAAACAAGAGCTTAATCAGTATAATCAAGAAAATGTTAAATGAAAATAAAAAGTCTTGGCATTTGCATTTAAAATATGCTCTGTGGGCAAATCGGATAGGCACAAAAAAGTCTATTAGTACTTCTCCCTTTCAAATGGTATATGGAATAGATGTAGTGTTGTCTATAAACCTAGCACTTCCTGTGATGAAACTATGGAAAGACGAGAAGGAAGAACCAAATCCTCTCACAAGAAGGATAAATCAGCTGATTGAAGTTCAGCAACACAGGGCAGTAGTGGATGAAAAGTTGCATAAGTATCAGGATGACATGAAGGTATTATTTGATCGTAAAGCCAAGGACAGGAATTTTCTCCCCGGGGATCTGGTATTGCGATGGGATGCTCGAAAAGAGGATTCAGGAAAAAATGGTAAATTCGATCATATTTTGTATGGACCATATAAGGTAGCATCTCCCGAAGGAAAAAATTCATTTCTTCTTGAAAATTTGGATGGTAAAATCTTGAATGCCCCTGTCAATGGGCATTTTTTAAAGCATTATATGGAATAATTAATTTTCAGAAACTCTCATTGTATATACCGTTTTGTTTTTCATTTTTAGAAAATCTATTCTCATTTTGTAAATAAATAAAAATAAAATAAAATTGGTTAAGTTTTTATACCCCAAAAAAAAAAACTGATATTTTTGTTGTTGTTTTGTTTACAGGATTCAAACATACAGCTTGAACTTAGAGGATTAATTTGCCAAAAAATAGACGATAGATAGTACTTTCTGTTATTTAAAAAAATAAATAAATAAAAATAATTAAATTTACGTTGCTTATCTCGTAAGCTGATAGGTAAATAAAAGCGTTTTTTTCGTAATACTTAAACCTTAAGGGTTTCACTTAGAACAAGTTTAAAGGTATTTCAAAGTAAAACAATTTAAGAAAAGAGTCCAAAGAGTTATTTTTTAAATTGAAACCTATGTTTTCTGGCTTACAAATTGTTGGACATCTCCTTTTATACCCTCAGTACTGTTTTTCACTTTTTCGGGTATTCTCATCGAAGTAGGAGAGATTATGTATTAACTTTCGAAATCGAAAAATAATTAAATTCAGTAAGACCAGTATTCATAGTTCTTATTCTCTGACTAAAAGTGGTTGTGTTTAGGTTGATTATGACTCTCTTAGGTTTCTTAACAGTTTGTCTGAGGATTTAAGCTTGCTCAAAAGAAAACCCCTGAAAATAATCTTTCCCTTTTTCTCTACAGACTGAGGGGTTTTGAAAGTTGAGAAAAGATTTGTCTAGAATAATCAAAAAAGGTTGACAAACCTCTATTGTAAATTTTTACACAGATAACCACCCCTGATATTTTGAGTATCACTGATTTCCCTCGCTTCGTATTTATAAGCTAAATATACGACAGATGGTGAAAGGAAATTCATATTTGATTGCCCCCATCTAGTCCCAAAGATGATGAAAGGAAATTCATTTAAATGACTGCCCTCGTCTAATATAAAAGAAACAGATAACTTCATCGGGGTACTGAACAGGCCTGTTGGAAGTGAAGCAATATCTGAATATAAATATATAATTAGCACTCGAAGCGGTGAATGGAAATTCAGTAAAAAGGGACAGATAACTTCACCGGGGTACTGAACAGGCCCGTTGGCAGTGAAGCAATATCTGAGGTGTCTGTAAGGTTTTCATACTTATCTATCACTCTATTCTAGTTACCAGTTTTTCGAAACCGGATATTCATCTTAAGTCAAGATAGAGCTCCCCAATTAAAATTATAAATTTTATTTCGATTGATGCAAGCCAAAATTTACAAATCTGTTGAGTTTCCTAAGATTGTTTTAATCATCTTAATACTAACTTGAATTCAGAACGAGAAGGAGAATATTATGAAGAAGACTACAACTGAGTTTAAAGTAAATAAGAAGTTTTGAAAAGATTTTCAAAGGTTGAAAAGAAATCTCTTTTTCCTCTCCTTTAACAGTTTTAGCAGTGATAAACCCTTGACACCATTTACCCAATGAAGGCACTAAGTCTACATGTTCTCCTCGTCCCACAGGGAGACGAGGTCCCCAGTTGGAGCCTATGTTGAAACAAATCTTAAATTTTTATCCTTAAGGCCTAGATTTTTTCTTTTTCGGGTTTCGGCTTTTCATAAAACAAGAGTTTCATATAATTTCTAAATACACGATACCTTTTTCTTAATTTTTTAAAAAAATTTCGGATAATGAACGGGAAAAAGGTTTACAAAAAATATAAGACTTCCAATGCTTTTTATTTGAAAATTATTTAAAATGTGTTGAAATTTAAATTTACGATTTTTAAATTAAACTTTAAAAAAAAAAAATTGGGATTTGGGGTTTCCTACAAACAAATTTTTGATGCAAATCAGATCGTAAAATCTCGATCCCCGATTTCCCGAAATGTTGGAATCTTAATTTAAAAACGAATTAATTTAGTCTCTTATAAGAAAGATTAAGGGTTAAATTAATTATGTCGCGATTTCGGGATTCACAGTTTAGTGAGAGCACGTCTCCTGTCATCATGTTTCCCAAAATCCTGAATTCTGAAACCTCGATCCATAAGTCACGATTAAATTAAACTAATTCTTTTTTGGCCTTAATCGTGATTATTTAGTTAATTAAGATAAGTTAAGTCCTGTTTAAAAAACAAGCCATCACGATTTCGCGATTTCGGAGATCGGATTTTATTAATAACACACGTCTCTTGTCATCATGTTTCTCGAAATCCCGATTTCCGAAATCCTGAAAACATCTAATATCAATTAATTAAAGTGCTAAAAGCGTTTAAATCTTAATTAAAACATCACGATTTCACGATTTTTCATTTTCGGAAATCGTTTTTCATCAATGACATACCTCTCGACATCAGGATTTCTGAAACACCGAAAAATGAAGTTTTTAGCTTTAAACTATGATTAACATTAATTAACCTTTTCTCAAAAACAAGATTAATGGTAAGCATTCTTAGGTGTTCATTCATGTTTCTCTTACCCATTAAGTAGGTTTCTCTTTTTCTTCAAAACCCGAAGGTACCTAAATACGGACATTAAAAGCGTATCTCGGTAAAATATCTTCCGCATTAAGAGCTTTAAATTCGTGACAGCTGTGCAAATCTTGTCATTTTTTAAATATATTCAAAATAAACATTCGAATGTCTGTGTTTTCATTTTAAGTTGAGCTCGTTCATCCATTTTCTATGACAGGTTTTCAATTAAATGCAGAATTCATGGCACCCAGAAAGGCACCGAAGAAGAATGAAGACGCACAGGAAGGAGATATTATCTCCGATACCACTCCACATGCTATAGATTCTATTAAATATTGGACTCAAATCTCAGATTTGCTGGAATACGAGTTTGAGAATGCTCATCCTGATTCTGAAAATCATTTCTGGGACATAGCTAAGTTAGTGCTTCATAAGATCGTTGCACGCCCGAGCCTTGTGACATACACTGATATGATCAACTGGGCTCTGGATAAGGTCAATATCCCAACAAGGAGCATTTTAAATGAGCAAGGAGCTATCGTCGGCTCATTCAGACCAGATCACATTCAAGTAATGTATAAACTCTCGTCGAATCCTAAACATAATTTTAATGCTGATTTTTTAGCAGAGTTTCAGAGAAAAGAATGTATTGAGGCAGACCAGACATATCCCGATATGGTTAGAGGATGGTTGAGGTCTGAAGCAAAGTTTAGGGCTGATGCTTATGGGATTTATGCTACAACCTCCTTAAATGAATACATGGTTTATGTACCCATTATGTTATGTAGACATTTTGGGAGAAAAGATCCATGTCATTTTCATGCAGACTGGGTGCCCTTTTTAGAGGAAGCTTCAGAAGGAAATGGTTTTAACTGGCATAATATTTTGTCGGATAACCTAACACAAGAAATTTTAAACTACAAAGCAGCCAAATCAAAAGGACAACCAACAACTTTTTATATGTCTGCATACATTATGGATGCAATCTGTTTTATGACTCCCTTTCCATTAATGAATTGGAGTTGGAGCATTTCTTGTCCAGAACCCATTCATAAATATCACTCGGCCCTTTGGGAAGAAAATGATAAAGACGCATTTTACGAGGTTTTCATTTTATTATTATTCCTATGCACAGAATGTTTTTTGGATGCCAACCCCCTCACATTTCTGATGCAATCACAGAAAGTCTTAAAGCAGTCGTCGACTAGTTTATTGAGGAATTTTTTTCCTACATTAGGGTTTATGGTTGTTCCATTCCCCCTCATGCACTCCCTAAATTCTTGCCGAACAGATTGGTGTGCAGGGAGGTAGATTATCAGATAGTAAAGGGCGGTGTTGGATTAGAATTAAAAGCAGTTCAGAAGAAATCATGGCCATCCTTCCCTGTTCATATTGGGAAATTTTCTTTATCAAATTTAGGCCATTCTAAGGTATAGGCTGAGTCATTAGAAGAAGTGAAATTAGTAGATATTGAGCATATAAAATATGACCCCTACCAAGTAATAAGTAGGCATTTCATACATTGTAATCTAAAGGCGTATGAACATGAAGTATATATTTATGATGACATATTTAAAGATGTTAAGTCTTATGAAGAAGTATTGAACAGAGTCCAGGCCTTGCCAGCTGACTCACAAACTGGATTCACATCTTTTCAAAGCCATAGGCGAAGTTGCCTACCTAAGAGTTTGCAGGGTGAAATTTCGACCCCACCGCCAGAACAGGAAGGAACCCCTCCAGGGTTTGAAACTAATACACAGGATAAAGAAGATAACAAAGGTAAGTTGAAGAATACTGAGATACCTTCCCAATACACAGAGGGTTCTCAAACAAAAGAATCGGGAATGGAGAAGAGAAAAGAGCTGGAAACAATTCCAGAAATCATGAAAAATGTTCCAGAAAAGATAGGAGGAACAACTTCAATAGAGCTCGGTAGTCCTATCACCTCTTTAACTCCATTGCAGTCAAATTTTGGAACCCCCCATGAAGGAGCTTTATATGTCAGTGATCTAGAGCCAATTTCGAGAGATGAAGTCCCCCCATCAGATTAACTTTTCAGTAAAAAGTGAAGAACTGTCTTGAAACAGGAAATTCATCCAAGAGGAGAAGGGATGATTAAAAAGCATAGGGTTATTATAGATGGAAAGAAACTCAAATATGGAGAATTTTCTACAGAATTAGTAGGTACAATGGGTGCTATAGCATCAACAAATATGTATTTTGTTGGCAATTTAACAACTATGCTCGAACAGAAGGACCAAACAATAATTTAGTTGCAAGACAAATTAAAAGAAAATGAGAGAAATATTAGTTGGGGAATACAAAAGGGTCTAGAACAAGCTAGACTGAAGGATATGCAAGAAATCCATAAAATGAATAAAGACTTGGAGGATGCAAAACACATAATATAGGTCACACAGGAACAGGTCCGAAAGTTGGGAGAAGAAAACAAACATTTACAATATAAAATTATTTCTATTACTAATCACGTAGTAGAACTTGAAAATTTCAGGACACAAGCATTGGAGATATATTTGAGAATAGAGGAAGAACAACAGAAAGTGTTCTTGAATTTGGAACTAGTCCAGAAATATTTTCAAGAAACAAATAAGTCTTTGGAGAATGTGTTCCAGAAGGAAAGGGAGCCGAAAGCAGCTAGAACGACTTTTCAGAAGGCAGTGGCTTTCTCATCAAAGGAAGAAGTTGGAAAGATTAAGAAATTATCTATTTCTGAACAGGTTAAAGGGGACATAATATTAAAAGTGTGGGAAGCAAACCTGGCTGAATATAAAAGAATAACAAGAGAGGTCAATGATGATTGCCAGGGCATTTTCAATCTCTTAGAAAGAGCTTCATTGAATATCGGAACAGATGATTGTTCCGGATTATTAGGTGAGATTAATATTGCCAAGCACCAACTAAGGTTCAAAGAAGAGATGGAAGAAATGAAAATAGAGATTTCAAAAATTAAATTAATCAATATTACAAAGATAAACAAATGGATGGTGACGCCGAATCTAAAGTTGAAAACTATTAAATTCACAGAAAAGATGATAGAAAATTGTTTGCCTGAATTGCAGAAAAGATTTTTCTTATTTGAAGCAAATGAGATACCAGATGCTCCCAAGACTTTTGTGAAATTTTTGGGGAAATGTGTTCAGTGTATTGAAGCGGAGAAAGGAAGTTCATCAATGCAAGCTTAAATTTTTTTTTAAATGTTTTTATCATTAGAAATTAGAAACAAATTGTAAACGGTTGCCATTATGTTTTATATGTAACCGTAATATTAGGAAGTTGGTTAGTCACCAACGAGAAAATTTTGATGAAAATGTATAAATGTAGTTTCTAAAGACTGAGAAAGGGCTTCGGAATTTTTGGAGAGAGCCAATTGTAATAACAATTTTCAAATACATCATAATATAGATCACAAACGAACGAGTTGGATGAAAAAACCCTAGCACTCGGCCCATGAGAGTTGTCGACTGATCGCTACAGTACCATCCGTGGCCACGAAACCCTTAAGTTTCAGCGTGAACCCGTGTCTGCTCTGGTCCGTAGTAATGGGCACTGAAGAGGGGGGGGAAACCCCCTCATACAGTAATATAACAACGAACGACAGATCTGGGACGTGGGAAAAACGACCAGCATTTGAGCCGCCACGACAAATCCGGGAGCAGCTACTTGCCAAAGAGCAGGGCCTTCGACGGGAAATGGATACGGAAGCTAGCACGTCTAACTCCAGAGCACCTCACAGCTGGGAACCCGAGAAATGCATCCCGCAACTGGAAAAAGTGCCCATATATCACATAAGCTCAGCCAAGGTGGGTGAACACACACAGTTCATGCAAGAACATTCCCTCATTGGCAAATTTTTGGGACTCTGGCCATTAGAAAAGGATATGAACAAATGGATCAAACATTTGTGGAATCCGAAAGGAGACTATGAAGTCTAGCTCAGCTCAAAAGGCTTCTTCACCATCATACTATACAATATAGAAGACAAGGACCGCATCTTTTAAAATGGCCCTTACTTCTTCAACTCAGCAGGGCTATTCCTAAGATACTGGACAAAACGCTTCGGCCTAGACAAGGAGGACTTCACAATGGCACCCATCTGGATCCGCCTCTACTCCCTCCCGCAAGAGTTCTGGCTGGAAGAGATCCTCACGGGAATAGGAAATACCATTGGTCAATACGTGAAAGCCTCCAAGGCCACAAAGCAGCGCAAGTACACCTCATATCCCCGTATATGCGTCTACATGAACATAGCCAAAGCCCTACTAGGAGCCGTAATACTGGAGTACCAGGATGAGGACTGGTCACAAACCCTTGACTACGAGCACATCTCGTTCAGGTGTAGAAAGTGTCATGAACACGGCCATCTGTTTCGGGATTGCCCCTCAAATTAGCAAGCTCCCAAGGTCAGTCAGAATCTGCAGAAAGACGGCTTCACTACGGTCCAGGCAAGGAAGAAAAATCCCATTCAAAAAAAAACAGTTGATCCCAAACCTCGGATCTAGACCAGGAACGCTTACGACATTCTAAGCCAGCTACCTGAGGAGGAGGAGGTCCAGGACCCCCATGCTGGCTCACATAATGGAAAATCCCAGAACACCACCACCCCTCCCTCTGATCTGATCAAAGAAACTAACGCAGAAGAAACAAGGGATGTAGATGGAGATACTCAAATGCAAATGAATGCCCAAGACCTAGCTGGCATCGATATGGAGAAACTGGAGGAAGCCCTAGATCAGAAAGACCTGTAAGGCCTTTCAGAGGAACAACTTATAAAGGTACACAAGATCTTCCTTGACTCAACAGCGGGATCCACAGCACGCCTTGGCATTGCAACAGAATCAATCTTTGGCTCCCAAAAAACACCACGCGAAATCAAAAGAAGAGGAAGGAAACCAGTACATCAGCTGATCAAAGAAGCTAGAAACCTGATGATCAATGCAGGACAGATACATAAGCTCTCGGAGGGATACCTCCACTCACACCCCTCCTCTTAATGATGAAGATCATCACCTGGAACATTAGAGGGCTCAATGGAAGATCCAAGCAAAGGATCCTTAGAGACTGCATCAAGGAGGAAACCCCACACATTCTAATGTTGCAGGAAACTAAATGCGCAGGAATGGAAGCTGAGACCATATTACAACGTATATGGAAAGGTTGCCACTACATCTATACGGACTCCGTGGGAGCAGCGGGAGGTCTAGCAATATTGTGGAACCCTACCCACATGATCCTTAGCAGACCCTTTTCCACAGCAGGCACCTTGTCAGCCCATTTTGAAATAATAGGCTCGAATCTGGAGAGGACCATCACCAACGTCTATGGCCCACAAGGGCAACAGGAAAAAAACAATTTTTTGGAAAAGTTGACCCAAATTAAAGGACTGATGAACATGCCCAACTGGATCCTAGGAGGCGACTTTAATATGATCATGTCACTGGAGGAATAAACAGGAGGAAGCAAATGACTAGAGCAAGACAATGGTAAGTTCAAAACCCTTCCTGAACAGTTAAAGCTAGTAGACATAGAGAACAACAATGGTACTTTCACCTGGTCTAATCGCAGATCCGGTAGTCAACATATAGCATGCAGACTCGATCGCTTTCTCGTAATAGAACATCTTATTGAGAGAGATCTCTACATAGAAAGCTTGATCCTTCCCAAAATGGGTTTCGATCATTGGTCGATCGCCCTCCAAATAGCCATAGAAGCAACACCAAAATTTAAACCCTTCAGATTTGAAAAATTCTGGCTCACACACCCAGATTTCCATCATTTGGCTCAAATATGGTGGAATCAGTGTGAGATAGATGAGAGCACCAAGATGTACATATTCCAACAAAGGCTTAAAAATTTCAAGCAAAGGCTTAAACACTGGAACAAGAACACCTTCGGCAACATCTTCCAAGCCATCAAAGACACAGAGAACAGGCTATCCAAGATACAAAAGATCTTTATATCAGGGGCTCGCACTATCGAGCTCATGGTGGAAGAGGAGCAGCTACAGATGAAATTGGAGCAAAGAAGGAAGCAAGAGGAAATCCTATGGAGGTAGAAATATAGGGTCTAATAGCTCAAAGAAGGGGAAAAGAACACCAAATTCTTCCATAGAACTATGATACACCGGAGACACATTAATAGAATAACACACCTGGAAGATGAGCAAGGTCAACTGATAAGGGAACATGCACACATTGAAGAGGAGCTCAACAGATACTACCAGACCCTCCTCACGGAAATCAAAGTGGACAGAGGTGAAGCAATCACCCGAGTCACCAGCTACATCCCCAAGATAATTACACCAGAACAAAACGCAGCTCTCAAAAGTCCAATATCTAAGGAAGAGGTGGACCAGGCTATAAAAGATATGCCCCCAGGAAAAGCCCCAGGTCTCGATGGTTTTACTGCAGATTTCTTTCACCACTGCTGGGATATCATAGGTAAGGATGTATGGGAGGTCGTTGAAGAATCCAGATCGTCAGGACAAATTCTCCAAGCCTTCAATGCCACCTCCCTCACTCTCATCCCAAAGGAATAAATATTCACGAACCCCAAATAGTTCAAACCCATTGCCTTTTGCAACGTCATCTACAATATTATTACCAAGGTGATTGCAAATCGACTCAAGCCAATTATGCCATTTTTCATCTCCAAGGAACAAGATGGATATGTAGAAGGGAGACAGATCATGGATAGCGTCATACTAGAAAATGAGGTGGTCAGCTCTCTCAAGACAACAAAAACCCCAGGTATGTTAATTAAACTCGATCTCTCAAAGGCTTTTGACAAATCCAGTTGGCAGTACCTCAGAGCTATCCTCGATTCCTTTGGCTTTGATCATGATTGGGTAAACTAGATTTTGAACCTCACCTCCTCGACGTTCTTCTCAATCCTAGTCAATGGAGTCCCCTCACGCCCCTTCTCGGCATCTAGAGGCATAAGACAAGGGGATCCGCTCTCACCTTTTCTTTTTGTTCTAATGGCGGAGGGCCTGGGTTGCTACATTAAATCAGCGGTACTAGAAGGTGCCCTCATAGGTCTACCCCTGCACAATATTAGGCCTGCCCCCTCGCATAGCCAATTTGTCGATGTTACCCTACTCATGAACTCCCCTATGGCACGCGAAGCCCACAAGCTCAATTTCATCCTCTCTAACTTCATTGTTGCCTCAGGTATGACTCTAAACCTAGATAAATCCAAGCTTTTCTTCTTCAACACCCCCGTTGCAGTCCAGCTGCATATTTCCAAAATCCTAGGCATCCCTAGGAGCTCCCTTCTGTCCAATTACCTGGGTATTCCTCTCACTGGAGCGTCAGCCAAGTCCATCTCCTGGGAAAGCCTCCTCATCTCCATCTCCAATAGACTAGCCAACTAGACCTTCAGGCCTTTAAACATTGCAGCCAGATTAATCCTGTTAAAATCAATCCTCCAAACCTTACCCACCTACCTCTTCACTGCTTTAGCTGCTCCCAAGCACATCATCAGAGCGATCAAAAACATCCAAAGGAACTTCCTCTGGCAAGGTCTGCAAGCCAAGAAGAAATGGGTCTTGGTGTGCTGGGATAAGGTATGCACACCGAAAAGTAGGGGAGGCCTAGGGCTACAGGATCCAGAGAAGCTCAACCAGATAATGGGATCCAAGATATGGTGGAGGTGGATGAAGACACCAGATGCATTATGGGCACAAATCTGGGAGAACAAATATGCTCCCGCCATGCCACCAGATCAGCTAATCAGACACAATATTAAAATCCAGGGCTCGAACATATGGAACATAGCCTGGAAAAACAAAGACATGATACAGAAACACGGCTTCTGGGAAATACTCAATGGAGATAGTGCAAGGTTCTGGAAAGACTCATGGCAACAACTCAAACCTCTAAAGGACCTAACAGAACTCGCACCCCTCCACCTAGCCCTTAATCAAACCCCTACGCTGAAGGTACAGGATCTCTAGAAACCCATGGGGGTAGGGCAGACCTAGCGGCAATGGAAAAACTCCAACCATGAGCTAGGCACCCCCTCTGATTTAAACTTAACTGCCTAGCATCAGGAGGCTGGACGCAGGAAAATCCCCAAGAGGGAGGGGCCCGATATCCTCATATGGGGACACTCAGCTTCAGGAAACTTCTCAGTAAAGGAAGATAATAGCATACATTGCAACCACCACAATCAGCAAGTGGATAACATCTGGAGCAAGATCTGGAGCAAAGTGCTCTGGCCTAAGGTATCCACCTTCCTCTGGTTAATCATCCACAACATAATTCTAACTTGGGACAATCTCAGGAAGCAGGGATTCATTGGGCCATCCATGTGTGTTTTATGTCAATCCCAAGAAGAAACCAAAGAGCATCTCTTCAACGGATGCCGCTACAGTCAAACAGTCTGGGACCAGGGGGCGCAAATCATGCACAGATCCAATCAAAACGGAGGTAGTATCAGGGACACTATTGAAAATTGGGACTCAATCACCTACAACAATCCCATTCTGAACCACATCTGACTACTACTCCCAGGCTTCATTCTATGGTAGATATGGAAGGAGTGGAACAAACGCATCTTCCACTCCAAGAACTCCCCTGCAGAGGCAACGTGGGATAGAACTGCCACACTCATCAAAGAAACAATCAGAAGTAAGCACTGGCAACTATGGGACAAGGAATGCAATTGGGAGGAGGCACTAACCCTCCAAAGTTGGAAACTCAACCTAAAAGACTCAACGGCCACCAGACCTCCCAAGAATCGCTTCCCCGGCCCAACCATCTGGACCCCCCCACCCAATGGATTCATAAAAATTAACTTCGATGGAGCTTCAAAAGGTAATCCTGGACCTGCAGGATACGGAGTTGTAATCAGGAGCTCCACAGGGGAAATCCTAACATTGACTGCAGGATGTTTGGGAGAGACCACAAACAATGTAGTAGAACTAACGGGCCTACTACAGGGCCTCCAACAAGCGATAGCCCTTGCCAGTCACAAAATCATCCTAGAAGGGGATTCACAAATTGTCATCTAGCTAATCACTAAGATCCTGCATGGGGGTCACCCACAAAAAATATCTCCCAGCTGGCGCCTCGCAGGATTGCTAGAAGATTTCAAAACCTTACTTAGGCAGAATATCAGTGTCATCCCCTCCCATGTCAAAAGGGAGGCAAATGCAGTGGTTGATAACCTGGAAAATGAGGGCGTAAATAGGGAAAAGGAAAAAATAATTTGGGAATCCAGAAGCACTGAATTCTCCGTTCTCTACAATCGTTGCAAGCTCCTAGCCAGTAAATACTTCCCAGCCCCAGATGGGGTGACACATGGTAAGGGCGAGGTACATGGCGATGAGGTGAGGGAGGCAATTTATATCGGCTCTCACCACACATTCTGCAATTTATGAAGTGCACTTTCTCTGTCCGCCTCTGTTCTCCGATGAGGCCTTGCACGAGCGACCACAGTCCAGTTAGCCAGAGCATTAAGCTCTGGGATTTAATGGCTCTAACCATGATTTATTCCCCTACCTGCCTTACCAGAAGTTCTAATGTGCCCCTGAAGCCTCCCGAGCAGCGGGGTTGCAACATTGTTTTCGGCGTGTTGGCACTAAACTTTGCTCTTGCCATGCCGAGGGTGAGAGGGAGGCCCCGTAGGGGAGCTAGATGGTATGCAGCCGACTCCAGAAGGAAGAGACACCAGAATTTCAAACGAGTTGTGACCATAGCCAGGCAGAGGCGACGTCGGGTGATTACAACAGTGAGCTCACCCCCTAGAACCCTTGTGGAAGAATATTTGAGCATTGAGCTCCCACCGGACTTCTCAGAGAGCAATATGTTCACTATCCCCGACAATTGGGACCCCCCGACTTGTTTTGTTGACTCAGAGGCACCGCTCCGCTCAAAAAACACCTCAGGCCCCTGCGCAACACCCTGTTTGATCGAGGAGTAGCCATAGGAAGACACCACGGAATTGCAGGCAAACAAGGAACCACTGGGACGACTGGAAATGGACGACAAGCCGCAAAATCCAGCTTCGCCACCCCTCCTGCACCCAGAGCATCTGCAGCTAATATTTGAGGTACGAAGCCTGGTCGATGATCAAATTTTCAGAGCAGTCTGCGTTAGCCAACGCCTAGACATGCTCTATGTGGCCTATTCCAACGCCACCCCTAAGCACCAATGCCCAACTTGTGCACAGTCATATGTCATTCCAACCAGTGAGGGAGAAGCGAAGGACGCTCACAAGAATGCCAGACAATAGGTCTTTCTGTCTGCATGTTTTTCTATTTGTCTTCTGTAGTCATTTACCAGGACTGTAGCTCTCTAGTTAATATCTTGGATAGCACTAGAATGATTTTAATCATGAATACACTCCCTGGTTTCCTACGGGCAGGGTGGTGCAACAATTTCCTTGTTTTTTGCATGCTACTAAGGGAAAGCGAGTTGTCCTGGTTTCCTACACAGGCAGGACAGCTGGCGCCTATGTGTCATGAAAACTCTTTTTCTGAAGCTATAATATAATAGGATCTTCCTTTTTATTTAAAACTATATATATATATATATATAGATCACAAACGAGATTCTGAATCCTGCAAATTTGTAGCTATGTGTTCTTCAACCCTATTTATTATACTTTTTTGAATTTTTCTTTCAATGTTTTTCTAATGAATAATCAATTTGAAGTTATCTACATCATTGATTTCTAGTTCAGATTGGTTTGGATATCAAATTATTTATAGTTTTTCCTCTGAAATTGCTATTAGTAATTTTAAGACCTGTAAATCTTTTGTACCTTAATACTTAACTTTCATTAGAAACCTCGTTTCCTTTCGTTATTATCTATCGAAATATGAGATTCTTTCTTGATTAAAGCCTCATATTCTTTTTGTAGTGTTTATTTGTTATTTTATGATTCTCAAAATTGTTACAAATCTAGGAAACAACCTTGAATGTATTTACATTACTGTTTTGAATTTCAAAATTGTTTTTCTTGTTCTCATCTCTGGAAAATTTGAAGTAACATTTGATTAAAATCCTTTTACAAATAAATAAAGTTTTATCCTCCATGACTGTTCCAAGTTGCAGACAACCCAACATTGAACCAGGCCTTCAAGATCAAACCAGTATTGCCTTGAATTTATTTAATACCATTTTACAAACATCAACTAACCGGGTTGAGTTAGAACGTTCATGGGCTGCTATTGAGAGAGACATTAGCATCCAAGAACAACAAGAAGCAAGATAGAGACAGTTGAGAAACTGATTCTGCTTTAACCTTCCTTTTGAATTCTTATTCTCAAATTATTCCTTTAAATATTTATGGATGCCTTGACTGTATACTTTATAGCCTTAAAGTATAAACTCAGGAACAACATCTTTTTGGCGCCGTTGTCGGGGAACGAAGAAACAAATCTTTTCCCTGGGAAGAATGACATTGACGTTTTCTGTTTTTGATAGTGAACAAGGATAGAAAACCTTCTAAGGTTTAATATTTTTCACTTGGCGACTCCACAATAACTAAACTGGCTATTAGCCGAAAAAACACCAGAAAAAACGTGGATAGTAAGAAGACCTCGCCAATCTCCGATCCGGAAAAGATTTTAAAATCATGAAAATCACTTAAACAAGTATTTTTACCCACATATGCTATATGTTAGCCTGACTTTACGCAATCAAACACTTCGGAAACTCTTGAAAGATCACTTTCACTTCCACTCTCATTCAATACTTTCTCATTTCCTGAAGTTTCTTCCCCAGATTTCCGAGAATCATCTCCTCACACTTTCCGAACTTCAACCTCAAATCTAACCATGGCTGCACAAGGCGGTGCTGGAGCTGGAGGTGGTCAAGTACCACTTTCTGGGATCTTCTCTAACGTAGTTGCTATATATGCTCCACTTGTTCTTCTCCTTCCTTTTCATGATCTCCTCTAGAATTATATGAAATGCCTTCCAAAATTTACAGGGGAAGGTGATCTGACTGCCCAAGAACATATAAACGTTTTTGATCAATTTCCTGACATACTCGGAATAGAACATGAAGATGTTTATTCTAGACTCCTCGTTCAAACTTTGGAGGGACAGGTGAGGACATGGTTCCGATCCTTAGCAGCTAGATCTTTAAGATTCTATGAAGAACTTGAAAGTGAATTTATTAGACAATGGGGAGAGAGGAAGGATCACCTCTACTACTTGACTGAATTTGGAGCCCTTGGAAATAAAAACTCTGAATCAGTTCTAGAATTCACACAGAGGTTCAATAAGTTGTATAATAAAATTCCAGTTGAGGTTAAACCTTCACAACATGTAGAAAAAGTGACTTTTGCTGGCACTTTTGATCTCGACTTCGCCTTATTATTGAGAGAAAGGAGATCAACAGATCTCACAAAAATGCAGGATGATGTGCTTGAGATTGAATCAAACATGATGGCATCAGGGAAACTAAAAGCAAAGACTGAAACTGGAAACAAAGAAAATAGGAAATTTAAAGAACAAGGTGGATATTCAGGATTGGGAAAATCCTCAGGAGATAGAATAGAAGAGATGTCTAGGGTCATTCGAGAACTTTCAAACAAGATCTCAAAAATGGAACTAGAGAAATCGAAAAGAGATAATTTCCCCAGAAAAGATTTTCGAAGAAATCCTGATCCTCAGGGACCATAGAAAATAATTAAAAATGAAGATCAAAAAATTCCAACACCCTTTAAAAGTAAAAACTACATTGGAGAGGAATATTTAGGAGATTTTGAAGAAATCGATGAAGATATTAGTAACCTTGGTGACGATAATAAATCACCTTATTTATCGAGACAGGATTATGAAGCATCTTTAAGTAAAGAAAGTACATCGGAAGAACATGTTAGCAATAATATGATTGATGATTTCACATATCAAGATATTGCAGATGATATTATAGCTGAACTACATGGAAAATATAATTTAAGACCAAGAAATAAAAGTCTTAGTAACCTTGGCGACGATAATAAATCACCTTATTTATCGAGACAGGATTACGAAGCATCTTTAAGTAAAGAAAGTACATCGAAAGAACATGTTAGCAATAATATGATTGATGATTTCACATATCAAGATATTGCAGATGATATTATAGCAGATGAAAGAAGCGAAACCGATGAGGCAACTCCAAAAGTTGTTGATAAACAGTCTACGAAAAGAAACACAACTGATACACAACCGTTCCAATCAGAACCAGTAGGAACACTCCCTGTGAAGACACAAGCTCCTATAAATGAAAACAAGTTCACATCTCAATGAAAAACTGAAAAGAAAGGTATGGAAGCCCCGAACATCGAAAATGACAAGGCTCTAGGAAACTTTAATTTGGAAAACGAAATAAATAAAATCAAAATTCCTATTCCCCTTGTTGAGTTAGCTAAAAATCCCATATACAGAAAACAAATCGCCAAGATGATTAATTTTTCCGAAGATGAAAGCCAAGTCGACGTCATCAACTTAGAGGATGACAAACCAAACATAGTCTTCGGTCCACACTTCGAAGGTGCAAGAGACACCGTGGCTCCTTTTTGTATTACGTTAACCCTGTTTGACCACCTTCTCCATAACTGTATGTTGGATTCTAGAGCTTCCCACAATGTTATGCCAAAGGCAATCATGGAAAAACTTGGTCTTGAAGTCACAAGGCCCTATGGTGACTTATATTCTTTCGATTCGAGGAAAGTCAAATGCATAGGTATGATTAAAGACCTAGTGGTAGGTTTGGCTCAAATACCTGCTAAAAGTATTCTTATGGATGTAGTGGTCGCTGACATTCCCCCAAAGTATGGTATGCTATTATCTAGATCATGGGGTGCCAATCTTGGAGGATCTCTCGAACTGGATATGACATATGCTACAATTCCAGTTTTCGGAGGCCAATACACTCGTCTTCACAGAGAGACTAGGTTGGCATTTACTGTAGGTGACCCAAACAACCCCAACAATCATCCAGTCTATATTTCCGACCAAGAATTAGGAAATTGTATATTATCTATTGATGACGATTTTGAAATAGATTTAGACGATAATTGTATAGAAGAAAAAATTGAAAAAAAAGAAATAGAGAAAAATGTATATAGCACTGGTGTATGGAAAATGTATTTTGATGGTGCTTCATCTTTCCTTGGAGCCGGGGCAGGAGCACTTCTTGTGGCTCCCGATGATCAATTTTTTATTCCTTTTTCATATAGGCTTCAGTGGAATGTGGATTGTACAAAAAATGTATGCGATTATGAAGCTTTAGTGCTAGGATTAGAAGCTACTAGAAGGATGAAAATTAAGAAACTCGAAGTCTTTGGTGACACCGAGTTAATTATAAAATAGGTGAATCGGCAGTATCATATTAAGCATCCTAGATTACGGTCCTATAGGAATTGTGTCTGGGATTTAATCGAGAACTTATTCTCATATGTGAATTTTCATTTCGTCCCAAGATTTGAGAATCAACAGGCTGATGCTTTAGCCAAAGCTGCATCAACTTTCACACCCCCAACTGCTTTTAAATTAAAATATCATATACAAATGAGACATCTCCCTTCAATACCAAATAACATACAACATTGGCAGGTTTTTGAAGATGATGAGAAGCTTTGAAAGTTTTTAGAATCATTCGATGAATTTGCAGAAACACATATCGATCAAGAAAATCAAAATGATCCTATTTGGATCATGCAAGAGGGAGAGGATTCTAAAGAATTTCACGATAAAATTGCAAATCACCGAATGCTTGTTCTCAAGAACAACCAAATTCCCAAGGGTCTAATCCCTTTGGAAAGAATTTTTAATCAAGATGATATCCCTTCAAAAACCACCCTACAACCCCAACCAGAGGAGGTTGAAGATTGTAATATAGGAACTAAAGAAAACCCCCGAATGGTTAAACTATCCAAATATTTATCAATAGAAAACAAAAATAAATACACAGAGTTGTTAAGAAAATACAAAGATGTTTTCGCATGGTCGTATGAAGAACTAAAAACATATGACACTTCTGTGATTGAACATAAGATACCTCTCAAACCTGGTGTCAAACCTTTTAAACAAAATCTCCGACAATTTAACCCCATTTTATTACCTGTTATCGAACGAGAAGTCAAAAAACTTCTTGATGCTAAGATAATTGTACCCCTAAGATATTCTGATTGGGTAGCTAATCTAGTCCCGGCTAGAAAGAAAAACGGGGAAATTAGACTGTGTGTCGATTTCAGGAATCTTAATAAATCTTCTCTCAAAGATAATTATCCTCTACCTAAAATGGACCATGTTCTTGAAAAAGTAGTAGGAGCTAATAGGATGTCAATGATTGACAGATTTTTAGGTTATAATCAAATTGTCGTCAGTGATCTTGATAAAGAGAAAACCGCATTTACCACTCCTTGGGGCATGTTTATGTACGATAAAATGCCATTTGGACTGATGAATGCAGGTGCTACTTTTCAATGCGCGATGGATATTGCTTTCGTTGGCGAATGGGACAAGTTCGTAGTCATCTATTTGGATGATCTTACTGTTTTCTCTAAATCAGATGATGACCATATGATTCATCTCAAACAAACATTTGAAAAATGCCGCAGGTTTGGTCTATCCTTAAATCCTAAGAAGTCTCATTTCACTATGCAAGAAGGCAAGTTGTTGGGTCACATCGTATCTCGAGATGGAATTAGGATTGATCCTAAAAGAGTAGAAGATATAGATACTATAGCTATTCCTAGGAATGTGAAAGAAATTCAATCATTTTTGGGAAAAATAAATTTCTTGAGAAGATTTATTCCTAACTTCACTGAAATTGTGAAATTGATTACAGATATGCTCAGAAAAAACAGTGAAGTAAAATGGACAGCGGAAGCTAAAGCATCCTTTTCCCATATTAAGAAGGTTATAAGTGAGGCACCAGTACTAGCGAGCCCCGATTATCTCAAAGATTTTCTTATTTTTTCATTTGCCTCTGAACACACGCTTGTTGTTGTACTCCTTCAAAAGAACGAAGAAGGTTTCGAGCAACCGATAGTCTTCTTTAGTAAAAGTCTCCGAGATGCTGAACTCAAATATAATATAATGGAAAATCAAGCATATGCTATGGTTAAAGCATTGAAATCTTTCAGAACTTATGTTTTACATTCTAAAGTGATTGCATATGTACCCACTAGTTCTGTAAAAGATATTTTGGTTCAAGCAAACAGTGATGGCAAAAGAGGAAGATGGCTTCCCAAAATTCAAGAGTTTGACTTGGAGGTTAAATCGACAAAATTGGTAAAGGGACAAGGTTTAGCTAAACTTTTAGCTGAATCCAATTTCAGAGCTCTTGGGATAAACAGTTCTCAGGAGGAGGAAGAATGGGTAGACATGAATGAACTTGAGGACCAAATAGTCGAAAACAGAATCGAGGAGAAATTTGCGTCGTCGAATTGGTACAAGAACATAGTAACATACTTACTGACATTGAAATGTCCAACTGACTTGTCTCTATCCAAAGCTAGAACGCTAAAGCTCCATGCAGTCAAATATTGTATTTCTAAAAAACGATTATATTGGAAAGACATGCTTGGCTTCCTTTTGGTCTGTCTGGTCGAGTCGGAAACAGAAGAAGTTATAGATCAATTTCACGAAGGAGTTTGTGGAGGACACCACGCTTGGAGGGCTACGGCATATAAAATCCTGAGGGTTGGTTATTATTGGCCTAAACTTTTCCCAGATGTCAATGCTAAGGTACGAGCTTTCAGTCCTTGTTAATTTTTTGCAGGAAAACATAAACTACCAGCGATGCCATTGGTCCCAGTCAAGACAGAAGCTCCTTTTCAAAAATGGGGATTAGAGTTCATAGGTGAAATTAATCCTCATTCTAGTGCTCAACACAGATGGATCTTGACCGCTACAGACTATTTCACCAAATGGGTGGAAGCTATCCCAACAAGAAACGCTACTGATTCAGTAGTTATAGACTTCTTAGAAGAAAATATCTTGTCTAGGTTCGGTTTTCCCAGAAAGATAGTCACAGACAATGCGCAAGCTTTTAAGTCTATGACAATGGTGATATTTTGCCAGAAATATAATATTGTGCTGGGTCATTCCACAGCATACTATCCTCAAGGAAATGGTCTAGAAGAATCTTCAAACAAGAGCTTAATCAGTATAATCAAGAAAATGTTAAATGAAAATAAAAAGTCTTGGCATTTGCATTTAAAATTTGCTCTGTGGGCAAATCAGATAGGCACAAAAAAGTCTATCGGTACTTCTCCCTTTCAAATGGTATATGGAACAGATGTAGTGTTGCCTATAAACCTAGCACTTCCTGTGATGAAACTATGGCAAGATGAGAAGGAAGAACCGAATCCTCTCACAAGAAGGATAAATCAGTTGATTGAAGTTTAGCAGCACAGGGCAGTAGTGGATGAAAAGTTATAGAAGTATCAGGATGACATGAAGGTATTCTTTGATCGTAAATCCAAGGATAGGAATTTTCTCCCCGAGGATCTGGTTTTGCGATGGGATGCTCGAAAAGAGGATTCAGGAAAAAATGGTAAATTCGATCATACTTGGTACAGACCATTTAAGGTAACATCTCCCGAAGGAAAAAATTCATTTCTGCTTGAAAATTTGGATGGTAAAATCTTGAATGCCCTTGTCAATGGGCGTTTTTTAAAGCATTATATGGAATAATTAATTTCCAGAAACTCTCATTGTATATACCGTTTTGTTTTTCATTTTTAGAAAATCTATTCTCATTTTGTAAATAAACAAAAATAAAATAAAATTGGTTAAGTTTTTATACCAAAAAAAAAAAACTTGATATTTTTGTTGTTGTTTTGTTGACAGGATTCAAACAGACGACTTGAACTCAGAGGATTAATTTGCCAAAAAATAGACTATAGATAGTACTTTCTGTTATTTAAATAAATAAATAAATAAAAATAATTAAATTTACGTTGCTTATCCCGTAAGCTGATAGGTAAATAAAAGCGTTTTTTTCGTAATACTTAAACCTTAAGGGTTTCACTTAGAACAAGTTTAAAGGTATTTCAAAGTAAAAAAAAATTAAGAAAAGAGTCCAAAGAGTTATTTTTGAAATTACAACCTATGTTTTCTGGCTTACAAATTGTTGGACATCTCCTTTTATACCCTCAATACTGTTTTTCATTTTTTCGGGTTTTCTCATCGAAGTAGGAGAGATTATGTATTAACTTTCGAAATCAAAAAATAATTAAATTCAGTAAGACCAATATTCATAGTTCTTATTCTCTGACTAAAAGTGGTTCTGTTTAGGTTTATTCTGACTCTCTTAGGTTTCTTAACAGTTTGTCTGAGGATTTAAGCTTGCTCAAAAGAAAACCCATGAAAATAATCTTTCCCTTTTTCTCTACAAACTGAGGGGTTTTGAAAGTTGAGAAAAGATTGGCCTAGAATAATAAAAACAGGTTGACAAACCTCTATTGTAAATTTTTACACAGATAACCACCAATGATATTTTGAGTATCACTGATTGCCCCCGCTTCGTATTTATAAGCTAAATATAAGACAGATGGTGAAAGGAAATTCATATTTGATTGCCCCCATCTAGTCCCAAAGACGATGAAAGGAAATTCATTTAAATGATTTCCCTTGTCTAATATAAAAGAAACAGATAACTTCACCCGGGTACTGAATAGGCCTGCTGGTAGTGAAGCAATATCTTAATATAAATATATAATTAGCACTCGAAGCGGTGAAAGGAAATTTCGTAAAAAGGGACAAATAACTTCACTGGGGTACTGAACAGGCCTGCTAGCAGTGAAGCAATATCTGAGGTGTCTGTAAGGTTGTCATACTTATCTATCACTCTATTCTAGTTACCAGTTTTTCGAAACCGGATATTCATCTTAAGTCAAGATAGAGCTCCCCAATTAAAATTATAAATTTTATTTCGATTGATGCAAGCCGAAATTTACAAATCTATTGAGTTTCCTAAGATTGTTCTAATCATCTTAATACTAAATTAAATTCAGAACGAGAAGGAGAATATTATGAAGAAGACTACAACTGAGTTTAAAGAAAATAAGAAGTTTTGAAAAGATTTTCAAAGGTTGAAAAGAAATCTCTTTTTCCTCTCCTTTAACAGTTTTAGCAGTGATAAAACCTTGACACCATTTACCCAATGAAGGCACTGAGTCTACATGTTCTCCTCGTCCCACAGGGAGACGAGGTCCCTAGTTGGAGCCTATGTTGAAACAGATCTTAAATTTTTATCCTTAAGGCCTAGATTTTTACTTTTTCGTGTTTCGGCTTTTCATAAAACAAGAGTTTCGTATCATTTCTAAATACACGAAACCTTTTTCTTAATTTTTTAAAAAAAATTCGGATAATGAACGGGAAAAAGGTTTACAAAAAATATAAGACTTCCGATGCTTTTTATTTGAAAATTATTTAAAATGTGTTGAAATTTAAATTTACGATTTTTAAATTAAACTTTAAAAAAAAAATCAGAATTCAAGGTTTCCTACAAACAAATTTTTGATGCAAATCAAATCGTAAAATCCCGATCCCCGATTTCCCAAAATGTTGGAATCTTAATTTAGAAACGAATTAATTTAGTCTCTTATAAGAAAGATTAAGGGTTAAAATAATTATGTCGCGATTTCAGGATTCGCGGTTCAGTGAGAGCACGTCTCTTGTCATCATGTTTCCCAAAATCTCGAATTCTGAAAACCCGATCCATAAGTCACAATTAAATTAAACTAATTCTTTTTTGGCCTTAATCGTGATTATTTAGTTAATTAAGATAAGTTAAGTCCTGTTTAAAAAACAAGCCATCGCGATTTCGCGATTTTGGAGATCGGATTTTATTAATAACACACGTCTCCTGTCATCATGTTTCCCAAAATCCCGATTTCCGAAATCCCGAAAACGTCCAATCTCAATTAATTAATGTGCTAAAAGCATTTAAATCTTAATTAAAACTTCGCAATTTCGCGATTTCGCATTTTCAGAAATTGTTTTTCATCTATGACATACCTCTCGACATCAGGATTTCCGAAACCCCGAAAAACAAAGTTTTCAGCTTTAAACTATGATTAACATTAATTAACCTTTTCTCAAAAACAAAATTAATGGTAATCATTCTTAGGTGTTCATTCATGTTTCGCTTACCAATTAAGTGGGTTTCTCATTTTCTTCAAAACCCGAAGGTACCTAAATACGGACATTAAAAGCGTATCTCGGTAAAATATCTTCCGCATTAAGAGCTTTAAATTTGTGAAAGATGTGCAAATCTTGTCATTTTTTAAATATATTCAAAATAAACATTTGAATGTTTGTGTTTTCATTCTAAGTTGAGCTCGTTCATCCATTTTCTATGACAGGTTTTCAATTAAATGCAGAAATCATGGCACCCAGAAAGGCACCGAAGAAGAATGAAGACGCACAGGAAGGAGATATTATCTCTGATACCACTCCACATGCTATATATTCTATTAAATCTTGGACTCAAATATCAGATTTTTTGGGATATGAGTTTGAGAATTCTCGTCCTGATTCTGAAAATCATTTCGGGGACATAGCTAAGTCAGAGCTTCATAAGATTGTTGCGTTCCCGAGGCTTGTGGCATACCCTGATATGATCAGTTGGGCTCTGGATAAGGTCGATATCCCAACAAGGACCATTTTAAACGAGCAAGGATCTATTGTCGGCTCATTCAGACCAGAGCACATTCAAGTAATGTATAAACTCTCACCGAATCCTAAACATACTTTTAATGCTGAATTTTTAGCAGAGTTTCAGAGAAAAGAATGTATTGAGGCAGACCAGACATATCCCAATATGATTAGAGGATGGGCAAGGTATGAAGCAAAGTTTAGGGCTGATGCTCATGGGATTTATGCTACAACCTCCTTAAATGAATACATGGTTTATGTAGCCATTATGTTATGTAGACTTTTCAGGAGAAAAGATCCCTGTAATTTTCATGCAGACTGGGTGCCCTTTTTAGAGGAAGCTTCAGAAGGAAATGGTTTTAACTGGCATAAGATTTTTTCGGATAACCTAAAACAAGAAATTTTAAACTACAAAGCAGCCAAATCAAAAGGACAGCCAACAACTTTTTATATGTTTGCATACATTATGGATGCAATCTGTTTTATGACTCCCTTTCCATTAATGAATTGGAGTTGGAGCATTTCCTATCCAGAACCCATTCATAAATATAACTCGGCCCTTTGGGAAGAAAATGCTAAAGACGCATTTTACAAGGTTTGTCATTTTATTATTATTCCTATGCACGGAATGTTTTTTGGATGTGAACCCCCTCGCATTTTTGATGCAATCACAGCAAGTCTTAAAGAAGTTGCCGACTGGTTTATTGAGGAAATTTTTTCCTACATTAGGGTTTATGGCTATTCCATTCCCCCTCATGCACTCCGTAAATTCCTACCGGACAGATTGGTGTGTATAAAGGTAGCTTATCAGATAGTAAAGGGCGGTGTTGGATTAGAATTAAAAGCAGTTCAGAAGAAATCATGGCCATCTTTCCCTGTTCATATTGGGAAATTTTCTTTATCAAATTTAGGCCATTCTAAGGTAGAGGCTGATTCATTAGAAGAAGTGAAATTAGTAGATATTGAGCATAGAAAATATGACCCCTACCAAGTAATAAGTAGGCATTTCATACATTGTAATCTAAAGGCGTATGAAGATGAAGTATCTATTTATGATGACATATTTAAAGATGTTAAGTCTTAAGAAGAAGTACTGAACAGAGTCTAGGCCTTGCCACCTGACTCACAGACTAGATTCACATATTTTCAAATCCATAGGCGAAGTTGCCTACCTAAGAGTTTGCAGGGTGAAATTTCGACCCCACCGCCAGAACAGGAAGGACCCCCTCCAGGGTTTGAAACTAATACACAAGATAAAGAAAATAACAAAGGTAAGTTGAAGAATATTGAGATACCTTCCCAAGACACAGAGGGTTCTCAAACAAAAGAATTGAGAACAGAGAAGAGAAAAGAGCTGGAAACAATTCCAGAAATCATGAAAAATGTTCCAGAAAAGATAGGAGGAACAGCTTCAACAGAGCTCGGTAGTCCTATCACCTCTTTAACTCCATTGTAGTCAACTTTTGGAACCCCCCGTGAAGGAGCTTTATCTGTCAGTGATCTAGAGCCGATTTTGAGAGATGAAATCCCCCCATCAGATTACTTTTTCAGTAAAAAGTGAAGAGCAATCTTGAAACAAGAAATTCATCCAAGAGGAGAAGGGATGATTAAAAAACATAGGGTTATTATAGATGGAAAGAAGCTCAAAGATGGAGAATTTGCTACAGAATTAGCAGGTACAATGGCTGATATAGCATTAGCAAATATGTATTATGTTGGCAATTTAACAACTATGCTCAAATAGAAGGACCAAACAATAATTCAGTTGCAAGACAAATTAAAAGAAAATGAGAGAAATATTAGTTGGGGAATACAAAAGGGTCTAGAACAAGCTAGACTGAAGGATATGCAAGAAATCCATAAAATGAATAAAGACTTGGAGGAGGAAAAACACATAATATAGGTCACACGGGAATAGGTCCGAAAGTTGGGAGAAGAAAACAAACATTTACAAGATAAAATTATTTCTATTACTAATCAGGTAGTAGAACTTGAAAATTTCAGGACACAAGCATTGGAGATATATTTGAGAATAGACGAAGAACAACAAAAAGTGTTCTTGAATTTGGAAATAGTCTAGAATTATTTTCAAGAAACAAATAAGTCTTTGGAGAATGTGTTCCAGAAGGAAAGGGAGGTGAAAGCAGCTAGAACGATTTTTTAGAAGGCAATGGCTTTCTCATCAAAGGAAGAAGTTGGAAAGATTAAGAAATTATCTATTTCTGAACAGGTTAAAGGGGACATAATATTAAAAGTGTGGGAAGCAAACCTGGCCGAATATAAAAGAATAACAAGAGAGGTCAATGATTATTGCCAGGGAATTTTTGATCTCTTAGAAAGAGCTTCATTGAATATCGGAACAGATGATTGTTTCGGATTATTAGGTGAGATTAATATTTCCAAGCACCAACTAAGGTTCAAAGAAGAGCTGGAAGAAATGAAAATAGAGATTTCAAAAATTAAATTAATCAATATTACAGAGATCAACAAATGGATGGTTATGCCAAATCTAAAGTTGAAAACTATTAAATTCAGAGAAAAGATGATAGAAAATCATCTGTCTGAATTGCAGAAAATATTTTTCTTATTTGAAGAAAATGAGATACCAGATGCTCCCAGGACTTTTGTGAAATTTTTGGGGAAATCTGTTCAGTGTATTGAAGCGGAGAAAGGAAGTTCATCAACGCAAGCTTAAAATCTTTTTTAAATGTTTTTATCATTAGAAATTAGAAAGAAATTGTAAATGGTTGACATTATTTTTTATATGTAACCATAATATTAGGAAGTTGGTTAGTCACCAACGAGCAAATTTTGATGAAAATGTATAAATGTAGTTTCTAAAGACTGAGAAAGGGCTTTGAAATTTTTGGAGAGAGCCAATTGTAATAACAGTTTTCAAATACATCATAATATAGATCACAAACGAGATTCTCAATCCTGCAAATTTGTAGCTATGTGTTCTTCAACCATGTTTATTATACTTGGTTGTATTTTTCTTTCAATGTTTTTCTAATGAATAATCAATTTGAAGTTATCTACATCATTGATTTCTAGTTCAGATTGGTTTGGATATCAAATTATTTACAGTTTTTCCTCTGAAATTGCTATTAGTAATTTTAAGACCTGTAAATCTTTTGTACCTTAATACTTAACTTTCATTAGAAACCTCGTTTTCTTTTGTTATTATCTATCGAACTATGAGATTCTTTCTTGATTAAAGCATCATATTTTTTCTATAGTGTTTATTTGTTATTTTATGATTCTCAAAATTGTTACAAATCCAGGAAACGACCTCGAATGTATTTACATTACTGTTTTGAATTTCAAAATTGTTTTTCTTGTTCTCATCTCTTGAAAATTTGAAGTAACATTTGATTAAAATCCTTTTACAAATAAATAAAGTTTTATCCTCCATGACTGTTCCAAGTAGCAGACAACCCAACATTGAACCAGGCCTTCAAGATCAAACTAGTATTGCCTTGAATTTATTTAATATCATTTTACAAATAGCAACTAATTGGGTTGAGTTAGAACGTTCATGGGTTGCTATTGAGAGAGACATTATCATCCAAGAACAACAGGAAGGAAGATAGAGACATTTGAGAAACTGATTCTACTTTAACCTTCCTTTTGAATTCTTATTCTCAAATTAATCCTTTAAATATTTACCTATGCCTTGACGGTATACTTTATAGCCTTAAAGTATAAACTCAGGAACAACACCCTACACACACTCGAAAAAGTATTTTAACTATCACTCTGTTCTAACTTCATACTTTGGGGGCCTCTTCGTTACACATTATTTTCGTCATCCCTATGACCATTAATGATGTAAACCTATATGTTTCCTTCAGAGGGGTCAGTGGCCTGAATTCCTGAAGAGAGAAGGGAGAATAACTTTTATTGATAGAAGAAGTTGTATTTTCCTTTGTAAAAACCCTATTAAGGAATATTTTTGGAGGTTTCATTATACACAGGGTGCGAAAATGCCTAATTTCTGCACCTTTCTCTATAGCTAGGTTGTAGAGTTTCCACAGGTTGCTCTATAGCTAGGGTGCGGAAATTCATGTACGTGGGAAAAATGAGTGTCTTCTTGATTCTTCTAGAAGGAGAAGCTTCTATGGTGAGGTGGCCTCCAAATGGTTTGGATCTTACTCGCTTTCATGATTTAGTGGGACCATCCTAACCTCCTCACCTTATCCTCTTCATCTTATAAAAGGAGAGGAGATCTCATGGAGAAATTTGGATTAAGCTTGAGCTTGGCTTGAGATTGGCTTGTTATTGAGTTTTGTAGCTTGGAGTTTTTGGATCTTGTATGTTGGCTTTGAGCTTTTCTTTGTCAAGATAGATTGTGAGTAGCTATCAAATCTACCGTCTCAAAATCCGTGGATTAGAAGTGTGTCGAAAGAAAGGAATTGTTGTAAGGAACCTGACAACATCAAGGCATCTGGTTGTATCTTTCTTCCACATTCTTTAATATAGATATACTTATCTTTCCTATATGAGTGTTATTTGTTCATATTGTATGATTCCTTGATCACGTACATAGTTTTATATCAAATAGACTATGTTATTATTGTCTTCTTTGGCTTCTATTTCTTTGCATATATTTCTCCATAAGCCTCGTGACGAAGCTTGGATTGCATTGGTGAAGTCAAATCTTCAATATTTAAAAGGTATGTTCTAGATCCATTTCTCATTTGATAATTGAAAGCTAAGGAAAGAGTAGTGTATTGTCTTGTTTTTTTCTAGTTTCGTAGTGAAGCTATGGGGATTTATTTGTGTCTGCACTTAAAAATTAGCCCGATAACAGAGGGTAATAAAAAATTGAGGCACTCGTCGAAGATCCAAAAAATGTTTCGTTGAGTGACTGATACCCAGGAGGTACGGAAGGTCCACCAAAATCATAAGATATGCTAGATCCATTGTATACAGAAGTTACACCATAGTAAGAGGTGAGGTTTTCATTTCAATACTTCCTAATATAGATTTGGTAGATGTTGACTAATCCATGGTCGACCCGGTGAAAAAAGACGATGGTGTACATGAAAATGGAGTTCAACTATTATCAATTAAAGATTGATACCAAGTGTTTTCCCGCTAGGGAGATACAATTGGTGTAGGTAATTGGATAAGAATAGGTCCTTCCAAGTCAGTTATAGGTGGATTAAAATGAATATGAATATCTTTCGAGATATATTCTATAGTAACAAGACTAGCCTCTGAAGAGATAGACTCGTGAGAACTAACTTGTATAGGAGTTAATTCCAACTTGTTTGAAACAATTGAGTTTCAAGGAGTTACACGTGATGGGATATATATGGAACTTAGCGAAGGAAAATCCTGTTTAGGAATAGGAAGTGGAGGTGATGAAACTGAACTTAGTGAAAGAGGAAAATTCTCAACTATTTTAGGTTCAATAAGTTGAGGTTCAACAAGTTCAATATCAACAATATCTGTGATTTCAATATCAAGTTCCTCAAGTTCTAAATTTTTAGTTTGTACTACCTCATATTCTTCTACTATTTCAAAGTGTTCTGTGTTTTATGGTTGTGTAGTCTCAATGTATGAATTTTTAGGTTGTGATACTTCTGATAGTTCAAGGGTTAAACCCTGCATTCTACGAGAATGATGAAGATGTTCTTCCACTGTAATTTTTACTAACAATTACCAATTATACCTATGGTCTAATAGGGAAAACAAACAACACTCACTAAAAATTATAGGAAGCAAACACACAAACAAAAGGTATTCTCACAATGACACACTAGTTGGTGTTGAAATCCAACATCGTGAGATCAATATGAGAAGGGGATAGGATAGAGCGGGTGGAACAATTACATTGGCAACCTGCTTAATGGACTTACACCTTGGTGCAAGCTTCCTCATGGTGAAATAGTGGGTTACCCTCCAAGGTGCCCAAGTGAGTTTGACCAACATTTGTCCCAGGTATAACACAAATTTCCCTTTTTCTATCACCTTTTGTATAAATCTTAAAGATGAAATCCACTAAGGTTACCACTTACAACAACAAAAGTCTGGGGAAACAGTTGACATTCGGGTATACACGTAAGGGTAGGGAAATTAAGACCTGAAATCCCCTTGATAGTTTCCTCTCAATTGATCCCCAAGTGTCTTTTGACATCGTTTGTAATACGTGCAGACTACACCACCAAGACCAACAAAGAAGGGTTAATTACTCTGTTGGCCCCAATGTGACCTCGTGATTGACCCTTGTGTGAGAAGGGATTCCCAGAACAACAATGGGGAAAATGGATTTCTCTCCCTATCTCAGGATTCTAAGTTCATTTTGTGGCTTTGGAGAGTTATCCTCAACACCTATTCCAAATCCCTACAACTAATCTAATGTTGGTTTGCTACCAATAAAAAAATCTCGAATAAATTTTATTAGCATTGATTTTATGTTTGTTGTTTACTCAAGAGGAAAATGGTGTGGACAAGATGATGTTTTGATCAACCTGAAATGATGCAAAGAGATGAAAATGTAATATTTCACTTCAATGAAAGCTATATTATGAAAGGGAGAAAACTTTTATATTCCCAAATGCACAATGTCCCAAATTTTCATAAACACCAAGAAATTTACGACTCAAAACAACAAAAAAATTCCCTCCAACTAATGCAATGCAATAATCAAAAATTTTGTTTTCAAATATAAAGCTAAAATAGAAAAACAACAAATTTATTTAAAAGAAAAAGTAATCTAGGCAATGTGCAAATTTTTTGTTTAGGAAAATAAAGTATTCAATAAAAAGAAAAACTCTTTTTTCACCAAATAATATAAAAACAAACACTTTATTAACAACAATCAAAAGCTAGAATGAAAGACACTCAAAGACAAAGTTAAGAGATTATACCTCTTTAAGAAATAAAACATTGCCAAAACAAAGCTATTAATCATGAAAAAATTTCAATAAAGAAATAATGGTCAAAATCAAACTTTAAAACTGTCAAAAAGATTGTTAAGAAAACCTAAAATTCATAGAAAGAGCCAGATATTAAATTTGGGATGGAAAAAGTAAATAAAAACTTGTTCTTTCAAGCAACATCGCGGGCTATTGTGCAACACAGTGTGACAACTGAGAGTTTCACAGGCTACAGACCTATACAATGCGACAATGTCGATGTCTCAAATGGAGAGTGTGATAGTCAATAAAAATTTGAAAAAAACAAAAAATTATGGAAATTTTCTAGTGAATTTCAAGGTCTAATGATCAAATAGTATCAGGAAATGACTCAGAGAGATATAACAAGGCAAGGAAGCAGGACCAAGAGAGAAAATCTGGAGAATCATTCCCTAGTGGAGTCGCCATTTTTGTTGTAGGACAAATTAATCAATGCGGACACAAACCAATCTCCCTAGATTGGGAACCCAAAGCTAGACAAAAAAAAACACAGAACACATTACTTTCCTTAGATTCATACAATCGAAATACTAATAAGTAAGGACTCATACCTCTTTACCGACTATTTTCCTTGCTAATTGCAACTCCTAGCTTGATTCAAAGGTTTTTGAATGAAAACTTGTATAAGAAAACAAGATAACCAATGAAAGAAACAATAGTACTTCGACAAATATATAAAAATGACCAAGGAGAAATGTAATAAAGACAATTTACAATGAACAATCTTTATAGGAAAGGATGTTGATTAAGGTTGGTTGGCATTGATGTCAACCCTTGAAGAAATCCCTGTAGCACAAAGGTTTGGGTAATGGAACCAATATCGTTTGATGCAAATATGACTCATTATTGTTTTTTCATGGTTGATAAGAAGTAAATATGGATGATCTCCAAAGTGGTCCCCTTATGGTGAAAACCCTCACGGGAAGACGCTTTCTGGAGTAAGAGAACCCATGCTTAATTGTGGAATAATGAGATGAAGGAAAGTGAATTTGTCAGGGAAAATATCCTAGATGGATAGTGTTTGTCGTGTCATTTCCAGTGGTATGTGGAACATCACATAACTCCTCACGGTTTGAGAGTTATGGCCTTACGAAGTTGGAGGAACCTCATATGTCATCTAGAAGCCCCAAAAGGTCAAAGTAGTCAAAGTGGT
>JZKD02S1900165.1:357641-380191 GCA_000966675.3 Picea glauca
AGTTCCCACTCCATATAGGATCTAAACATTTGATGCATGGGGGATTTGATTTCTGAGAAAATAAAAATAAACACCAAATAGACAGTTGTCAAATGCTTGATTTGTAGACAGATAATGTATACACAGTTGTCTTGTGACTTGTATAGTTAGGCTTTGAGTAGTTTTAATGGAACGCATCATTGTGTGATGTATAGCCATGAGTCAGGTCTCAGGCTCAAGCTACAAATTAAACAACAAGCACCAGGCCGTATGCAAGAAGGGCCACAAGGAATTATCTATGCTGAAGGATGAAGCCACGAGTTAAAGTCAGCGCTCAAGCCACATGTCATATTATGAGTCAACACACCAGCTAAGCTACATATCAAAGCAACAGTATGGGAATGTGAACAGTGGGAGAAAAATTTAATAATAAAGAAGATAATGGAATACACTCTGTGTCGACACCTGTTTTTATCGTCCCAAGATATTTCTGTTGTTGGAGATCAGTTAGATATTGCACTATTGTAGAGAGACAAAGATCCAATTGCTTCATGCCAAGTTTGTTGGATGCCTTAGAAGTTCTATGTAAACAATTACGGGGTCTGGATGACCTGCCATTACAAATCTCTAGTCTTCAACTACTAGATTCAACATTTAGGCACACTTCTGCATTCTCTCCAATGTTGCATCCTCTTGCCACATAGAGAGAAAACCAGAAGTATCCTGAGATATTAGTGCCAACCTGTATCCAATCTCTGGAGTTCATGATTCAATTGGAAAGTCCTGGAAAGTGGCAAATTGGTGAAATAGAAATTGAGAAAACAAAATCTTTATTTTGTCTCAAAATTGCTGAGAGTATGCAGAAGTGTTGGCGTATATTGTCTATAGCTGTTGAAGATGCCATAGATTTTCTGATGGATGGGTTTTCATTCTGTCTCAATATTTTGTATGAGAAAGATTTTCTACTTGTCAACACACAAGAGCATAGAGCATTATCATTCAGATTTAATGACAACGCATATATCTATAGCAGAGAATATGAATTGGTTTGAAAGATGCATATCTTTCTTTTGTGTTTTCTTTCAGGTTGCAGGGTACAAGCAACCTTGAAATTGTGTTACATAAGCCACCGGGAGGAGCCTATTCAATACAAAGGACCAATGTACCAAATATTTCTTATATCTACTCTTACCGCTGATTTAGAAAATAAGCAGTCACATGGAAGAATTTAATTATGACATCATTGGTGGTTGCTATTTGTATGGATCCAAAGTACCCTATGGATAAATCTATGGATAAATTTTTTTTGGTCAGATCTAGAATATTGTAGAACGACCCAAAATTGGTATTGAATGGAAAAAAACAGTTTTAGATCAAGATGCTTGGAATTCTCTAGAGAGTAGATGCCATTAACACATGCTTAAAAATGCAAAGCCCATAACTCATCCAGGCCTGGAGGATCTAGCAGAGGCTGCATAAGTCCTAAATGAACAACCTTAAAGATCAAGAAGCTTGGAAAACACACTTTGATATTTTAAAGGATTCTTACAAAGACTACCTTTTCGGTGGCTAGTCAAGCTTGCACAAGCATCTTTAGCAGTAGAAAACAGAGCTTTCGGTGGCTTGATTATTGTAAATTTTTCTCCCAAGTCACTGAAAGCACAGGGATTGGCAGAATGAGAGTCTTTTTGCACAGATCTCAGTTTTATCATTTCAAATGATACAAGGATGGTCTTTGAGCAAAGATAATAATTAAAGACATCTGTTTTAGTGTTCTATTCCAGTTTAAAAGGCGCCAGCAAGGGGAAACAAGATCAATTTTATTATCTATTTTTGGCTAAAAACTACCTGTTTATCAAGGTGGCATTTTTGACTTCATCTACCAGCTTATGAAGATTTGTTGCAGATATCAAAGAAGGATCTCAAGTTACCTTGTCATCACCAAAAGTTTGATGACTAGGTCGAAGATGTTGAAGATCAAATTAGGAATCAAATTTCTCCTTGGGAATAGGATCTATTTCCTAGAATCATGTAATTAATTAGATTTGTAAACACTTGTTATTCTGAGATCCATCATTTGAGGATTTGAATATTTTTTGTAAAACTTATTTAAGCCGATAGAGGCCAGAGTCCAAAGGGTTCGATTCTAGAGACTACACTATATTGTTTTTGTAATAGACCCTTCTGGATATTATACAGATACACAAGATTCTTTCTTTGTTATTATCAGATTTCCATTCTCTTATGTGCTTATGATTGAATTACTTTCTCTGTCTAAGTTTGTCTAATTGCTGGTGACTATCATCTCACCTTGTCAATTCATAAACGAAGATTGATTAGCAACCTTTGCTATTTTTATTTATCCCATCATCTATATTTTAAATGTGTATGTTCTAGTTGATAAACTTAGTTTTCTTCACCCACCAGATTCAAAAAATCATCTGATTAATAACTCTTGAAAGCCTCGTCTTACCTAGTATATATACCTGAGTGTCTTAAGAGGGAATCTGTTAGTTAGTTATTCAATTTGATCCAAAAAATACACACTATTCAAACAATTCATTAAATTTACCAGGCTTCTTCAAGCTACAACCTAGAAGGACTCCTGGAGAGATAAAAAATTGGCGTCGTTGCCAAGGAGAGGTGATTGAAGCTCATCTTCCTTGAGAGACGACACCAATCCATCTTTGATGATAGAAAAATCTTGGACACGTTTTTGGTTGTAATCATCTATCTGGCGACTCCATGAAGGATGAATTCTGTGGTGACTTGTTGGCAGCCAATTCAATTTTTTCTATTGTCCTATAAGCTGCCTACACCTATGTCTTGCGAACGTCAAGTTTTTCGTCGCATTTTTCAAATAGACGACATTTTCATTTCTTGCGACATTGACACATTTGTCTCCATCAAGTTTTCACGACTGTAAGTGTGAAAACTCCTCTCGAGGTCGCATTTCGATCGTTATTTGAACTGTCATGATCTTGTTATCAATATTTTCTATGGCACTTACCTTTGGTTTATCATTATGTGGTTGAAAGGATTTTCGAACTATGCCTATTTGGACATTTTTATATTGATTGCATAACTTGATTTTATTAAGTTTGTGAGGAACTGAACATATAGATTTATACTTTTTGTGACTTGCCTAATCTTTGTTGAATTGCATAGGGGTCATGATTTATTTTTGTTTTTATATGATGTGATCCTTATTATAGCTCTTGGCTTGTAAATTTTATGAGTATCGATTGGCACAATGGTTTAAAACTTTTGATTTATACAATAGCCCATGGTTAACAATTGGGGTTGGTTTCATGTTCAATGACAATGGTTTGAAAAACTATAGTTGATTTGGCGCGATGGCATATCACTCACCATTTTGATTGGTCAAACGATATGGTTTTTATGCTATGATTGTTTGAAAAGATGAGGAACTTGGCGGTTGTACTTCACCATAACTATTTTGCATGGTGGTGAATAACTCCACCACCCTCGCATGCGCACATTAATGCTTTCCCCCTTTGATCGTTCATTGTTGTTAGATCGAACAACTCTTCTCCTATGCGTTGGTGAATTCGAACCAAACCCTTACCATGTGCTCCATTCATGGCACCAGTCGTCTGAGATGAACCCAATGGGAGCCAAACTCTGTTGATGTTTGACAGTGCCTGCGGTGACCTTGAAGAAAATGGGTGGCTTCCGTTTATACAAAGATTCGAGGGTTTTAACCTCTGCGTAGCTCGACAATTTGCTTTGACCTTTGATGGCTGCCGAGCCAAGGTCGACGATATTCAATTGGATATCAATGAACAGTTTATCAGTCTCGCTACGGGTTTGCCTGCCACTGGACAATGATGGTCCAAGAATTGCAAAGTAGAGGAGGTCCCATGGACACTGCTCTTCCAGTCACGAAAAATTACCTCCTGTGATAAAGGTATGCCCGTGACCATGCTAAAACAACGTTGGCACAATTTATTGATGATAATCAAACAGTTTATCACCTGCGAGGGTCGATACGGGTTTGTGTTCCTACACCACCTTCGTTTGCTTATGGTTTTTATGGGTTATCAGCTCAATATGCCATATTATCTACATAGAAGCCTATTTAAAATGTCAAAGAAGTACAAAAGAAACCAGGATGATAGTATCATTTTTCATTATGGGCCGGTGAAGCTTATTGTTGTCTATCATTTGACTTTGCACAAAGATAGTTGGAGCAATTTCATTGCTCAGAATGGTTTCGAGGATTTTAACCCTCCACAGGTTGACAAACCAGTGGTGAGTGAGGTTAAAGTTGTACCCCCAGTGCCCTATCATATCCTATTGCCTAAACCCTTGGCCAACCCTCCTATCGACTTACCCCACACTGTGACTAAGAATGCTGAGACTGTAAATCCTGTGAGCAAGAAGCCCAAAGCCAACCTCACTGCAAACGCCAAAGGGAAAAAGAATGCCCGTTTGATTTCGCGAATGGCAAGAAATAAGCCAAAACCCCCGGTCGAGCTTAACCCCATCGTGTTGAGTGAGGACTCCGATTCGGAAGAGGAGCGTTTCTTGGCTAGTGAGTACCCCTATTCGAAAGGTTTGTGTGTCGAACCCTCGTATGACTTTGTGTCAAACCTCCCCCTTTGCCTTCAAAACGACCCTAACTACCTAGGCATTAAGTTGCCTTGTGAAGCCCCCGGTCATTTATCCAAACCCTCTCCTACTCTGTCTAAACCTACGGTGCCACCCTGTGATCAATGCAGTTCGTGGTTAGAGAGATATTATCTGGATGTTCCGATTCTCCAGTCAAGAATTCATTCTTTGGAGGACCGGGTTGCACTGCTTACCAGTCAAAAGGCCAAGCTACAAGCCACTGATAAAAAACAAAAGACGACAGGCTCCATCTTGTTTAAAAATGTGGAATCAACCACGGTTGTCGTGAATTCTAAGTTGGCATACTTGAGCAGCCTCGTCATCACACAGGTATATTCTGATATCACTTGTTTATGTAACGATTCGAATTTGGTTTCAAATAGTTTTGTTTACATCATTGATTGGCTCTGTTACATTGTATGCATTCTATACATAGCTTTGCTTTGACTAAATAGAAGTTTGTTTTCCCAGTTTATCTTTTCTTAGATTTTCATTGATTTGATTGATTTTAGTGTGGATTTGATTTGTTTGATTGAGTTAAAATGGATGCTCTGCTATCAATTGAAGTCGTTTGCATCTATTTTAGACAAGAGCTGTTTCTAATATTCAATTTTGAACGCAATCATATTTTGATTCGATTTCGTTATAATGCATACTCTATGATTGGTAGCGATTTCGATGAGGTTAATTATTACGGTTTGTTGTGCCAATATGATTTTTAAAAGAACAAGATTTCAACTCGAATCATTTCCAATGTGACTCTGTTTCTTCGGAAGCAATGTTGTTTATTTTAAGCTTGTACCAACGCGCTCAAATCATGAAATAGATTTAATTCATAATGAGTATGCTAAAAACCCAGCCGGTTAATTCACATTGGTTTACTGTTAGCTAGACCATGTTATCAGTTGGATTCGTATTTGCGATAGATACTCTGTNATGGTCCAAGAATTGCAAAGTAGAGGAGGTCCCATGGACACTGCTCTTCCAGTCACGAAAAATTACCTCCTGTGATAAAGGTATGCCCGTGACCATGCTAAAACAACGTTGGCACGATTTATTGATGATAATCAAACAGTTTATCACCTGCGAGGGTCGATACGGGTTTGTGTTCCTACACCACCTTCGTTTGCTTATGGTTTTTATGGGTTATCAGCTCAATATGCCCTATTATCTACATAGAAGCCTGTTTAAAATGTCAAAGAAGTACAAAAGAAACTAGGCTGATAGTAGCCTTTTTCATTATGGGCTGGTGAAGCTTATTGTTGTCTATCATTTGACTTTGCACAAAGATAGTTGGAGCAATTTCATTGCTCAAAATGGTTTCGAGGATTTGAACCCTCCACAGGTTGACAAACCAGTGGTGAGTGAGGTTAAAGTTGTACCCCCAATGCCCTATCATATCCTATTGCCTAAACCCTCGGCCAACCCTCCTATCGACTTACCCCACACTGTGACTAAGAACACTGAGACTGTAAAGCCTGTGAGCAAGAAGCCCAAAGCCAACCTCACTGCAAACGCCAAAGGGAAAAAGAATGCCTGTTTGATTTCACGAATGGCAAGAAATAAGCCAAAACCCCCGGTTGAGCTTAACCCCATCGTGTTGAGTGAGGAATCCGATTCGGAAGTGGAGCATTTCTTGGCTAGTGAGTACCCCTATTCGAAAGGTTTGTGTGCCGAACCCTCGTATGAATTTGTGTCAAACCTCCCCCCTTGCCTTCAGAACGACCCTAACTACCCAGGCATTAAGTTGCCTTGTGAAGCCCTCGGTCATTTATCCAAACCCTCTCCTACTCTGTCTAAACCTACGGTGCCACCCTGTGATCAATGCAGTTCGTGGTTAGAGCGATATTATCTGGATGTTCTGATTCTATAGTCAAGAATTCATTCTTTGGAGGACCAGGTTGCACTGCTTACCAGTCAAAAGGCAAAGCTACAAGCCACTGATAAAAAACAAAAGACGACAGGCTCCATCTTGTTTAAAAATGTGGAATCAGCCACGGTTGTCGTGAATTCTAAGTTGGCATAATTGAGCAGCCTCGTCATCACACAGGTATATTCTGATATCACTTGTTTATGTAACAATTCGAATTTGGTTTCAAATAGTTCTGTTTACAGCATTGATTGGCTCTGTTACATTGTATGCATTCTATACATAGCTTTGCTTTGACTAAATAGAAGTTCGTTTTCCCAGTTTAGCTTTTCTTAGATTTTCATTGATTTGATTGATTTTAGTGTGGATTTGATTTGTTTGATTGAGTTAAAATGGATGCTCTGCTGTCAATTGAAGTCGTTTGCATCTATTTTAGACAAGAGTTGTTTCTCATATTCAATTTTGAACGCAATCATATTTTGATTCGATTTCTTTATAATGCATACTCTATGATTGGTAGCGATTTCGACGAGGTTAATTATTACGGTTTGTTGTGCCAATATGATTTTTAAAAGAACAGGATTTCAACTCGAATCATTTCCAATGTGACTCTGTTTCTTCAGAAGCAATGCTGTTTATTTTAAGCTTGTACCAACGTGCTCAAATCATGAAATAGATTTAATTCATAATGAGTATGCTAAAAACCCAGCCGGTTAATTCGCATTGGTTTACTATTAGCTAGACCATGTTATCAGTTGGATTCGTATTTGCGATAGATACTCTGTTTGAATTTGATTTGTAAAATGAGATTGGTTATATCCGGATTCATGATTTGTTTCTATGTTAAACTCGGTCATGATTCGTTTGAAATCAATAATTTTGTTCAAAACCAATCGAGTTTATTTGACCATTTTACAATAACCAATTATCACTTATGCTGGTTCTAATCAAAGTCACATTAATCTGGTTACGATTTTGTATGAGTTGATTCTCATCCCTGTTCGAATTGGTCTACCCGTCACATGCATCGTATAATGTCATGACAATTATAACAATTTTAAAATGATTTTGTGTTGATCGGATCGTATCTCCTGTTGTTGGAAAAACACACCGTTTGCTTGTCATCTGTTTGATTGCATTACTTTTCGAATTGGATATGAAGCGATTTTTAAAACTGTTTGGTTCTGTCTACCCGATTACAATTGAAACAGAGTATGACTATTTCTCTATCCGGTTATTGAAATTTGATTCTATTGGATTGCAAATGATATACCATTCTCAAATGAAATGATTTTTTATTGGTTGTTAATTCAATTTGATTTTATTAAAAAGATTTGATTCAATTTCCATTCTGATCCTGTATGTTATTTTACACTAGCTACAGAATCAGATGATTCTGTAGCTAAGTCTGTAGGATTAGATTTTTATTGATTTTGCTAATAAAATATCTTTTTAACTTGTTATTTTTGGTCTGTTGCAGATGAATTCGAAATTGCATTGGATTTGATGAGCAGTTAGGGGATATTTGAAATATTTTGGTTTCATTTTAGTTCCTAGTTTAGTTGATTTTGGGAATATCTTCCCAGATTATGTAAACTGTTTGATACTATCCACAGGGAGGTTTTACCCAGTGGAAAGACTTATAAATACCTATCATTTTTGTAATAATGATCATCCTCATTCGTGGGAGAACAAGGATATGGAATTTTAATACAGACTGAGACAGAATTTGATATTCTGCTACAGCTTTAGCTTTCATAATATAAATATTTTGTTTTATGTTTATGTGTATCTATTTGCATTTGGTTAATGACTACTTTAGCTATCTTAATCTTTTTGCAAATGATATGATTTAATCACTATAATCCATATCTTATTTCTTCCAAGTGTGTAAAAAACATAGCAATTGATTAAGTCAGTTTGTGAATGGCAGATTTCTCTTCTTCATAAGTTGAATTATTAAGTATAAGTTTTTGCATAACAGGTTTCCCTTATTGCAGAGATTTATAAATCATATAATTGTTATGATTTTTTATGTCTTGTTTGTTCTGTAAACAACTCAAAGGGCATTGCAGCCTATCATTTACGAGAAGCTTCTGGATTATCCGGTGCGAGTTTCCTTCCTCTGACCAGCTTCAAATTCATCATACACAGGACAAATCTGGAGCGTTTCCAGGTCAGTTTGTCAAAATTGTTTGTAGTTTAGTTTAGATATAAGTTTAGTTAGATAGAATTAGTATATTAGATCGTTTAATTTCAGTAAGTTCTATTTCTCGTTCATAAAATCATAAAAATAAAAAATATCTCTAGCTATCTTAGGGCAGAAAGCAAGTGAGTTTTACAGGTTTTATTTAAATCTGCCAGTTGTAGACATTGTATATTTGTGAATAAGTTATAGTGCAACAAGTAGTTAAATAGCTAATTAATAGAGTTAACATAGTAGTAATTAGTAGTTTGTATATATAGATAGTAGATTAGTTAGTTGTTTAATAGTTAGTTTTAATTATATTAGCTAGTATTAGTTTGTTTTAATTATATTAGTTAGTATTAGTTTGTTTTATTTATTATTAGTTAGTATTAGTTTGTTTTATTTAGTTTTATATTAGTTTAGTTTGTTTTATTTGTTTTAGTTAGATTAGTTAGTTTAGATTAGTTTTCTCTTTGGTTTTCCTAGGACCTTAGATCGGCTAACGGAGCCGCTAAACCCGTCAGGGTGGTTCATTCCAAACGGCTTGGGTTATTAGACAACCCCGGACCGGTTCCACTCTCTCATTTGACAGACGGTCAATTTTGCCCGTCAACAAATGGCGCTAGAAGGAGGGCCTGAACTTAATTAATGGCACGAGGCGGTCGCAAGACTCCTCCCTCCCCTAATCGCTCGCCTATAGTGACTAGAATCCGTTCACACGATAATATTCCCCTTCAAATAGCAACTACTTCAACTGAAGATCCGCAGATCACATTTGAGCCAGCAACCCCTAATCCTACAGGTGGTGACTTAGAAGAGATTTTCCGTCGATCTCTTTTTAAAACACATAGTGCCTTAGATAGTTTGAGGCAACCAAACCGTCCGTGGGGTCGACCTTTGGACTTCTCTGATATCAGAGAACAATTAGGTGACACTAACCTCACTATGAATCCTACAGATCCAAACTTAAATCCTGCTGTAGGAGGATCTGGGATACCTTCTTCACCACCTCCCTCATATCTTTCTTCTTCTGGAGGAGATTCTTCTTCAGACGAAGGAAATTCACCTTCTCGTCCTTCCACACCCACTACCCCGATGGAAAATCAGAACAACCCTACTAGACCCTGGTTGGACCAGGATGCTGTAGCTATACCTGGAGCCCAACACCCTTTACCTAAGCACCCAGAGAAATGGCTTCCCAAGTTCGATCCTGATTCAAAACAGATAGTTGAAGATCATATCAAAAAATTTATGTTAGCCATCAGACTCTGTAATGTTGAACATGAAGACATCGTCTGTAGGTTATTCCCTTATACTTTTGAGGGTAATGCATCCACATGGTACTTTGCTCAATAGCCCCATACCATAGTGTCTTGGGAAAAGTTTGAGTCATGCTTTTTGGAAAAATTCGGAGATGGTAAACCTCTAGAAGTTTTAGTTATGGATCTTTCAAGCTTAAAAATGAACCCAAAAGAAAAAGTTAAAGATTTTAATCAAAGATTCTTAACTCTTAAGAATAGGATCCCTGCAGATTATATGCCTTCTGAGAGTCTTGTAATAGCTTACTACACTAAAGCTTTACATCAAAGTATAGCTATTTGGGTCAAACGATCCAAAAAGGCCACGTTGTTAGAAGCCTTTGAGGAGGCTACTCAGATTGAAAAAGATATACTTAGCCTTAAGGACTCTTCTAGCAATGAAACTGAAACTGTTCCTTCTTCCAAAAAGAAGATTGAAATTCTCCCCAGACCTACTCAAAGTAAAACACAACTTGAATACTCCGATTTGGAAAATTTAACTAAAGTTGTTCAAAAACTGTCTAATCAAGTTATAGGCTTAAAAAGGTCAACTGAAGAAGCTTCCTCGAGTAAATGACCTTACAAACCTCCTTTCCGAAAGCCTTTTCCTACCAACAGACCTAATCCAAACCTCGAAGGCTTGAACCTAGAAAGTTTGCAATGTGCCCTTCAAACAATTCTAGAAGCCCAAGATAACTTGATGCCTCCCGAGATCCCTCAGGAGGAAGTCGAACAGGAAATAGTTCAAGAAGAAGAGTCTTCTCCAAACATTTTTGGACACTTCTCGGATAGCATCTTTCAGGCCAACTTTGAGACTGTTCATCCTTATAACACTAGGAGCAAGACGGAAAACAAACCTCCTGCCGAGAACACTACAACTTCACCTCCAAAGCCATCTAAATCAGTAGAAACTAAACAGAGTAATGCCAACCCTAACTTAGATTATGATGTTGTTGAAGATCTTAAAAAATTAAGGGCTAACATTTCTATTTATGAGTTGTTGAAGTTTCCATTTTTGTTACAAAAGATGTTGAAAAATATTTCAGAGAACGACAAGAATGGTAATTCAATAGGTAACAAGGTTATGCAAATCAAAGTTCCGCAGAAGACTTCTGGTGCGAAAGTCGCAAACCTCACGGTCCGACCCGCTCTCACCAGGACCTTCTTCTTCTATGGCCCGAAGAGTCAAAGACTCTTCCAACTCCTCCCGGGAGTCCTTCTACCCACAGTTATCTCCTCGACGATCTCCCTTTCGCTTCTCGGGAAATCGGGTTTCGCGGTATCGTGAAACTCGTGAGTACAATTCACATGCACCTCAAAACCCCAAACCCCGATGGTCAAAGGGTCAATGCTTCCGTATATCGGGGATTTCCCTATCAGGATATCGCTGTTTGCGATGTCAACACTTTGAACTTCAAACTCCCGAACATCGATGTGCCGATTCCCCGATATAGTGCCACCTGTACTCCACTTCCGTCTTCGGGTCCCACGCAGCCACATTACTTCAGGATTTCACGGATCGTGGATACACGATGCAAGTGTTTCGTGATGTCAAAAACCCCGAACACCGAATCCCGACCTTCTGGGATCGCGTGCCACCTGTCCCGTGGAAATCAACGGCTCCGGTTAACTCAGGAATTCATGACTCGCGACTTCAACGAGTCTGCACCTCCCCTTGACAATCGCTGAATGCCAAACCCCGATGGCTTTGATTCTTCCTGCGTCTATGGATTAACTCTTGCGTAACTTCCCCACGATCCAACGATCCTCGGGATTTCGCGAGTTCCTCCTGCGGTCCCTGTCCGTCAACTCTTTCCCTTGGAATATTTCTTCCACTCGAACCTCCTCTCAGTTCGAACCTCACCTGAGTCTATTCCCGCAGTGCTCACACAGGAACTATCCCTCCTGAGCTTAATTCCGCCGCTCCCTCAGAGACTTTTCACCCACGCTTTCCTCACTCAATCTTCAACAGCTCTCAAAGTGTTGAAGTCACACAGACTCTGTGCATTCGCAGTCACAGAATCCCTAGTTCCCTCTATTCAGGCAAACTGTTGAGATTCCAGTCTCGACCTGCACTCCCCTGCATGGCTCGAATAACCCAATTCAATTTCTGGGCAGACGAGAATGAAGGCTTAACTGTTGAGGCCCCTCAACGCACTCTATGCGGAGGAATTCAACTGCACTCTATGCAAGAATCTCTTGACTCAAACAGAGAAACAATTGAAACTCATTCTCCTCTCTCTCTCTCAGAATTCAGTTAAAATCCTGAAATCACCTGCATAGCATATTCAAAAGCAAATGCATACAAAGGAAGCAAACATTCATGAGCACATAAATATCAACACAAACCATGAAGCTGAATCAAAAGACTCTCTTCTATTAATTCAATCTGTACATGGGTGTTCTTCACAGGTTCTCTGCTCTGCTCTGCTTGCTCTCAATGAATAATTTCTAAATGCTACAATATACAAAGGAGGGTGCCTATATTCCATTTTCCCTCACGAAATTTGAAGCTATCAAATCTACAATAAATTTCTATCTACAACATTAAAACCATTAAATGCCTCATCTACCTGGCTCAAGGTCCATTACATATCTAAAATGCGCTTCATCACATCAATACATTAATGTCTTGCGCAACAGTTTCAAAGTGTTTCAAAATTTGGTGCTGGCGCTATCCAGCTGCCTTTCCCTGCTCCACGCGCTGGCTCGCTTGATGAGTGAGCGATGCTCCTGCATCATACTCCTCAGCTCAAAATATTTCATGGGATCCTGCCCATGAGCTCCTGCACGGTCTGCCCATGCTTCTGTATAACTGCCTCTGTTTCCCAGCTGGCATCCTCCACTAGGTGGTTCTTCCATTTCACCAGGTATTCAAAATATTGCTTCTGCCTGGTCTTCTTACCTAATCGCTTGTCCAGTATATACTCCATCTGTGACTTTTCTGCTGCTGGCATCTGATTTTTCCACTGGACCACTGGTTCCTCAATTCCAGCCTCTGCTTCATCAGCCCTGTATGGGTATAAATCCGAAACGTTAAAAATCGAAGATATCCCGATGCCATCTGGCAACTCAAGCTCGCATGCATTCTCTCCAAATTTTCTCAGGACTCTGCACGGTCTGATTTTCTTCATTTTGAGCTTGTTATATGTTCCCCTTGGGAACCTTTCCTTCCTCAGGTGCGCGAGAACCATGTCACCAACCTCAAACTGAAGTTGTCTCTTCTGTTGATCGGCTCTGCGCTTATACTCTTGATTGGACTTCTGCAGTCTCTGCCTCACCTCCGCGTGAAGTTCCTGCATTGCCTCAGTGAACTCTTCAGCACGAGCGCTGCTAGTCTCAGCCTGTTCTGACTCCCTGAGCTCAGAAACTCCCCTCAGTTGTGTTCCATACAAAATCTGGAATGGGCTTCTCCCTGTACTCCGATTCACCGAATCGTTGTACGCAAACTCTGCCTGTGGCAATATCTGGTCCCAACTGTTGTGGTGTTCCATCACTAAGCCTCTCAACAGATCTCCCATACTTCTATTGACCACCTAGGTCTATCCATCTGTCTGTGGATGGTAAGCCGAACTAAATGCCAAATTAGTTCCGAGCTTTCTCCATAGTGTCCGCCAAAAATGACCTATGAATTTTGTATCCCTGTCCGAGACTATGCTTCTTGGCAATCCATGCAATCTAACAATCTCTTTGAAAAACAAGTTTGCGATGTGCGTCGCATCGCTGGTCTTATGACACGGAATAAAATGTGCCATCTTCGAGAACCTGTCCACCACCACAAAGATGGAATCAACTCCTCACTGTGTTCTCGGCAAACCCAACACAAAATCCATACTGATTGCCTCCCATGGCTTTTCAGGTATGGGCAATGGATGATAATAACCCATGTTCTGCTTTCGGCCCTTTGAATGTTGACATATCCTACACCTATCAACAAAACACTTAACATCGGTGTGCATCCCCAGCCAATAATATGATTCTCTCAGCTTGGCGAACGTTTTATCATGTCCAAAATGACCTGCTAATCCACCACTATGTTTTTCTCTCACCAAATTCTCCCTCATGGAGAAATACGGTATGCACAGTTGATTGCCCCTGAACAACAATCCTTCCTGGATCATATATTCCATCCACGGACTCCGATCCCTGAGAACTGGATTCTCAGCTGCTTCGTATGCTTCCCTGAAGTCTATATCCTCGGCATACATATCCTTCAGATTCTCAAAACCCAAGGTTTTGACTCTGAACTCCTGCAACAGTAAACATTTCCTGCTCAAAGCGTCAGCCACTTTGTTAGCAGTTCCTGAAATGTGCTTAATGACAAATGTGAAATTTTGCATGTACTCCACCCATTTTGCATGCTTCTGGTTCAACTTATCCTGTTGACTCACGAACTGCAATGCATGATTATCACTGTACAAAACGAATTCTTTGGGTATCAAGTAATGCCTCCACTTTTTCAATGCCTGTATAATGGCATAAAACTCTTTGTCATATGTGGAGTATTTCAATTTTGCATCATCCAGCTTCTCGCTGTAATATGCAATAGGTCTGTCATCTTGACTTAGGACCCCTCCAACAGCATACCCTCTCGCATCACATTTCACCTGAAATGTTTTCTGGAAGTTAGGCAACACCAGAATTGGTTGCTCTGTAATCTTCTGCTTCAACAGATTGAAGCTCCTTTCAGCCTCTGCTGTCCAATGAAAAACTTTATGCTGCTTCTTCACTGTATCCATCATTGCGGCACTAATTCCACTGAAATTCCGAATAAATTTCCTGTAGAAACTAGCTAATCCATGGAAACTTCTTACCTCAAAAACGTTCCTCGGCAATGGCCAATTCCTGATCACTTCCACCTTCTCAGGATCCATCTTCAACTCATTTGCCGAAATTACGAAACCCAAATAGATGAGTTCTCTCTGCATGAATGAACATTTCTTCAAATTTATCAACAGCTTCTCCTGCTGTAGCCTTCTCATTACAATGTCCAAATGTCTCAAATGTTTAGCCCTGGTCTTACTGAAAATCGGTATATCGTCCAGGTATACAACCACAAATTTGCCAATGAATTCTCGTAAGACTTCATTCATCAGTCTCATGAATGTGCTCGGTGCATTTGTCAAACCAAACGGCATGACCAGCCATTCATACAAACCTTCATTTGTTTTGAATGTCGTCTTCCATTCATCTCCCTCTCTCATCTGGATCTGATGATATCCACTCTTGAGATCAATTTTTGAAAAGTAATTTTCCCCGCTCAGGCAATCCATCAGATCATCCATTCTCGAAAGTGGAAACCTATATCTGATGGTGATTTTGTTAATTGCCCTGGAGTCTGTACACATCCTCCAACCTCCATCCTTCTTCGGACTTAGTACTGTCGGAAAAACACACAGACTGAGACTCTCTCTAACCAGTCCTTTATCCAGCAAATCTTGTACCTGCCTTTTGACTTCCTCATTCTCCTGAGGTGTCAATCGGTATGCAGCTTTATTCGGCAAACTTGCTCCAGGTATGAGGTCAATATGGTGACTCACACTCCTCAGCGGTGGTAACGAACGAGGTAGTTCGTCCACGATGATATCAGCGGACTCTCCCAACATTTTCTGAATCTCATCTGGTAAGTCGTCCACTCTTGTGCTTGTCAGGACAATTCTTGGCTTCCTGACAACAAAGAATTATGGATTTTCATTCTTCTCCAACTCTGTGAGAAGCTCTTTCCCACTCATGAGAAGTATGGTACTGCTTACTTCCGGCTTCACTTCTTTATCTTTTATCGGAAGCAATCTATGGGTTCTCCCATCCTTCTCCAGAGTGTATGTGTTCATCCTCCCATCATGAACAAAATTTCAGTCATACTGCCATGGTCTACCCAACAATATGTGACATACGTCCATGGGAATAACATCACATAAAATCTCATCATGATAATTCCCGATTTTGAATTTAACTAAGCATTGTTTAGTGACACTTACCCAGTGTCCTTTTTGTAACCACGAGACTTTATATGGACTCGGGTGCTTAGTCATCTCCAACTCCAGATTTTCCACCATCTCAGTTGAAACGAGATTATCGATGCTCCCACTGTCAACTATGACCTTACATTTTCTGTCCTTGGCTGTGCAAGCCATTCTGAACAGTCTGCTCCTTTGCACTGAGCTGTCCACCTCTTTCTCAGGTGTCAAAAGAATCTTATGCATCCCAAGCGACCTTCCGCTATCTGCATCTTCTGTCTCAGCATCACGCCTCTGCGCCTCAGTGATGTGAGTTTCATTTCTGTCCATTTTCCTATCTGGACAGTCAACGGCTTTATGTCCATCTTTTCCACATGTAAAGCATGTGATGATTCCTCCACACCCTCTTCCTCTACCTCGGCTACGCGGAATAGCGTTGGTATCAGCATAACTGCCACCCTACTCTGTATGCTGCCTCCTCGGCTCTGCATATGGCTGCCTCTGCTGTGAGGTTCCACCTCTCTCCAGCTTACCCTGAGGTCTCTTCCATTCCTCCTTAGGTTTCTGAGTCCTTTCTTGGGCAACTGCTTTGCCTCTGGGCTGACTCCTACCTCTCCCTTGTTGTCCCTCCTTGCGGCTCAGCTTCTCTTCGGCTTTTATATCCATCTGGTACGCATCCTTAACTGTTCAGATGGTAACCATGCTTAACTCATCCTGAATGTCATACCTCAGACCATTCAAGTATCTCGCCACCTTCTCATCATCGCTCTCTCGATGACCAGCTCGAATGTTGAGTCTGTAAAACTCCTCGGTGTACTCTTTCACCGTCATCATCTTCTGTCTCAGGTTCTGCATTCGCCTGAACAGAGTGATCAGGTAATCCCTGGGGATGAATTTCGCTTTCATCTTGGCGATCATCCTATCCCAGATTTTAATTTTATGTTTTCCTTTGCAGCGCCTATCAGCCTGCAATTCATCCCACCATAAGGCTGCATGTCCTTTTAGCTTTGTAACAGCATGCCTTATCTTCTTGTCCTCTTCGATATCCTCATAATCAAAGTAGGTGTCGAGTGCTCGGATCCAATCCAGCAACTCCTCTACATTTAGACTCCCCTCATAGACAGGAATGTCCATCTTGGTCTTTGAGCTCATCCTAGAAATGGCTCTGATCAACCTTTCGGTTGAGGCATCTTCTGCTGTGACCTCTTCAGCATCATGTCCAGCTTCCTCTTCTACCTCGGAATCGCTGAACTCTCCAGCGTCGACTCCGCGCCTCTGAGTTGTCTCCATATCTTTGAGTCTCGCCCTGAGATCTCGTATCTGTCGCTCCATCTCCGGGTTTCCTGTTGGTCGACCCCTTCTTCAAGCGTCCCTGTCTTCACGATCAGGTGAATGTCTCTCTCTTCTGGGTGGCATAATGAATCTCGGTCTCTGCTACAGAAAGAAAAGATACTCCCGCTCTGATACCACTTGGTGTGAAAGTCGCAACCCTCACGGTCCGACCCGCTCTCACCAAGACCTTCTTCTTCTATGGCCCGAAGAGTCAAAGACTCTTCCAACTCCTCCCGGGAGTCCTTCTACCCACAGTTTTCTCCTCGGCGATCTCCCTTTCGCTTCTTGGGAAATCGGGTTTCACGGTATAGCGAAACTCATGAGTACAATTCACATGCACCTCAAAACCCCGAACCCTGATGGTCAAAGGGTCAATGCTTTCGTATATCGAGGATTTCCCTATCGGGATATCGTTGTTTGCGATGTCAACACTTTGAACTTCAAACTCCCAAACACCAATGTGTCGATTCCTCGATATAGCGCCACCTGTACTCCACTTCCGTCTTCGGGTCCCACACAGCCACGTCACTTCAGGATTTCGCGGATCGCGGATCCATGATGCAAGTGTTTCGTGATGTCGAAAACCCCGAACACTGAATCCCGACCTTCTAGGATCACGTGCCACCTGTCCCGTGGAAATCAACGGCTCCGGTTAACTCGGGAATTCGCGACTCGCGACTTCAACGAGTTTGCACCTCCCCTTGACAATCGTCGAATGCCGAACCTCGATGGCTTTGATTCTTCCTGCGTCTATGGATTAACTCCTGCGCAGCTTCCCCACGATCCAATGATCCTTGGGATTTTGCGAGTTCCTCCTGCGGTCCCTGTCTGTCAACTCTTTCCCTTGGAAGATTTCTTCCACTCGAACCTCCTCTCAATTCGAACCTCACCTGAGTTTGTTCCCGCAGTGCTCACACAGGAACTATCCCTCCTGAGCTTAAGTCCTCCGCTCCCTCAAAGACTTTTTACCCACGCTTTCCTCACTCAATCTTCAACAACTCTCAAAGTGTTGAAGTCACACGGACTCTGTGCATTCGCAGTCACAGAATCCTTGGTTCCCTCTTTTCAGGCAAACTGCTGAGATTCCAGTCTCGACCTGCACTCCCCTGCATGACTCGAATAACCCAATTCAATTTCTGGGTGGACGAGAATGAAGGCTTAAGTGCTGAGGCCCTCAACGCACTCTATGCGGAGGAATTCAACTGCACTCTATGCAAGAATCTCTTGACTCAAACAGAGAAACAATTGAAACTCATTCTCCTCTCTCTCTCTCAGACTTCAGTTAAAATCCTGAAATCACCTGCATAGCATATTCAAAAGCAAATGCATACAAAGGAAGCAAACATTCATGAGCACATAAATATCAACACAAACCATGAAGCTGAATCAAAATACTCTCTTCTATTAATTCAATCTGTACATGGGTGTTCTTCACAGGTTCTCTGCTCTGCTCTGCTTGCTCTCAATGAATAATTGCTAAATGCTACAATATACAAAGGAGGGTGCCTATATTCCGTTTGCCCTCACGAAATCTGAAGCTATCAAATCTACAATAAATTTCTATCTACAACATTAAAACCATTAAATACCTCATCTACCTGGCTCAAGGTCCATTACATATCCAAAATGCACTTCATCACATCAATACATTAATGTCTTGCGCAACAGTTTCAAAGTGTTTCAAAATTTGGTGTTGGCGCTATCCAACTGTCTTTCCCTGCTCCACGCGTTGGCTCGCTTGATGAGTGAGCAATGCTCCTGCATCAACTTCCACTAAAAATAATCCTGATCCTCAAGATAAAGGAAGCCTTCCCATAGTTCCTGTAAATAATGTAAATAATGTAGATAAAGTAGCATTAGAAATTGCGAGTAAAAAGCCGCAAGCTACTACTCTTAGTACTCGCAAGAATGTACCTCCTTTTCTTTTAACTTTCGAAATTTTCAACAGAAATATGCATAATTGTATGGTTGACTCAAGAGCATCATCTAATGTGATTCCTTGGTCTGTCTACTAGAAGATTAATGCTGAAGTAGAACCATCTACTCTGAAAATCATACAACTTGATTGAACAGATGTTAAAGTTATAGGCGAACTAAAAAATGTATTGATTAGATTATCGTCTAACCCAAAGTTTCATCAGGTTATTGATATAATTGTGGTGGATATTCCAGAAGTGTATGGTCTATTTTTGAGCAGGGAGTGGTTGGAGCAGCTACATGGTTACTTCGCAACAGACTGGTCTCACTTATGGCTTCCAGAGAATGGTAAGCCTAACAAAATCAGAGTAAACCGTGAGCGCTACCTCAAGTTCACGGTCACTGATTTAAATGATCCTAACGAGCCATATACACCTCCGGCTGATTCACCTGAAGTCCAAGGGATGGACACCTTCTTCGGAAATTTCATGGCTGAGGTTTCACCTATCAACAATCCAGAACAACAGTCCGAGATCGTGGCATACATGCAACCAACAAATTCTATGCAACAGTCCCATGCACCCGATGGAAACCAAATTTGGTCTCTATATTTCGATGCTTCTAAGTCCAAAGAAGGAGCTGGTGCAGGCTGCATCATTATCAATCCGGTAGGTAACAAGACATTAATGGCTTGTAGACTAGAATTTGAATGTACTAACAATACTGCAGAATATGAGGCTTTATTGCAAGGTCTCAGAAAAGCATTGGATATGAACATTCGAAACCTGGTTGTATTTGGTGACTCTGAAATAGTGGTTAGACAGGTAAGAGATTCTATACACTGTCTTTCCCCACATCTCAAAAGTTACCAGTCTGAGGTATGGAGTTTAATGAACAAATTTTCTACTTTCAATATAAATTCCATTCCTAGATTAAATAATGTTGAAGCAGATTTACTAGCTAATGTAGCCTCTAAACTTCTTCCTGCAGAAGGCTTATCCCCAAACGCATTCTTCGTCGAGCTATTGTTTCGACCATCTGTTCCCGACAATATCACAAACTGGAGAGTATTTGACGATGATCAACAAATCATTAACTTTCTGCACATGGAAGAAACCTTTCAAGGTACAGTGATAGATGAACGCACACACGGCGACAATTTGCATGACTTTACGGTAATACCTAATCCGAAATCTCCTGAAGCTCTATCGGACATGGTAAATTCCATACCCAAATCTGTTGTTAGATTAGAAAAGTTTTATGATTTTGAAGATAAATTTAAAAAGACGGTCAATTGTGAAACTAATAGTTCCTCATTGTCTTATGAAAAAATCAATTTAGGGTCTAGTGAAAATCCTCAGTGTATTAACTTAGGCTTGGGATGTTCTAGACAAGAAAAAGTTGCTTTCGTTAAATTGTTTAAAGAATTTAAGGATGTCTTTGCATGGACATACGATGATCTTAAAACGTTCGATCCTAATATTAGTTAGTATTAGTTTGTTTTAATTATATTAGTTAGTATTAGTTTGTTTTATTTATATTAGTTAGTATTAGTTTGTTTTATTTATTGTTAGTTAGTATTAGTTTGTTTTATTTAGTTTTATATTAGTTTAGTTTGTTTTATTTGCTTTATTTAGATTAGTTAGTTTAGATTAGTTTTCTCTTTGGTTTTCCTAGGACCTTAGATCGGCTAACGGAGCCGCTAAACCCGTCAGGGTGGGTCATTCCAAACGGCTTGGGTTATTAGACAACCTCGGACCCGCTCCACTCTCTCAGTTGACGGACGGTCAATTTCGCCCGTCAACATGACTCCATTGTTCTGAAATATGTTGGCGACTCCACTGGTATGAAATGAACAAGAGGTATGGATTTTGCAATTTCTCAAGTATTTCTGGTTACCCTCATTGAGTGCCTAGTAGAGATGAATGGGACAATAGCCTTCCCAGATTTCGAGGAGAAGAATGGGAAGTGCCAACTGAACAATTGCTGGAGTTTCATGACCTCATTCATTGGCTTCAGATCATACATGAGGATGTTCAGATTAAACTTTTCAGGTATTCATTAGAAGGAATTGCTCTTGACTGGTGCCGAGCTCTTCCAAATTCAAGTATCATTTCTTTGGAAAATTTTCATGTTGCCTTTCATTTGTTTTGAAAAATAAAACTTTCAGCTAATCTTCTATATCTCGAATGTTTTCATGATTTCAGTTTATTGAATAAAGATTTAAACATTCATAAAGATTTTGCTGTAATAGAAGACACCTCTTTCTATGGCCAAGAGATTGGTGACCTGCAGAATGACAAGCTTAGTACATATGCTTTTGACATTGTATCAAATGAATTTATTGTCTTAAGTTTTCATGAAGATTAGATTATCCCCTTTGAAAACTTGAAAAATGATGAGCAGATTAAGAAATCAGCATGTGACAGACTTGCAACAAATATTGAGGACAGTCCTCAGCTTCTAGATTTGCAGACAAAGGAAGATTGCAACAGATATGAGGAAGAAGGTGATGAGCTGAAAAGTCTAGATCAACAGTTCATCTTATATGTTTCTCCGATAGAGATTGAGCAGTCTACAGTGAATTATGAGATCAGTGAAAGCAATCAACAACTGAAATATAGTCAGTTGGAATAGTAGCATAGAGAGATATGCCTTTATGGTTTTAATGACCCTATTGCAAATTATTTGGAATCTATGAGCAGCATATATGTTAAAATCTTTCTATCAGATGAATGTTGGCTTTATCATCTGTTCAAACCACTTTCCTATTCGATATACATTCCTTTATTTTTGGGGTCAAGATCAAGAATTTTGTCAGCAAATATTTTCCTGACATGGCTTTCATTGGAAGCATGAGTTTACTTGATTAATAAACAATACAATGGTTAGAGTAGGAGTATATAAGAGAATAATATCATGTCTAGTTGTTGATTTCTTGAATAAGAAGAGCCGGTTGCAGGCAGGCTACAGATTTACAGGGGATCAATTATAAAGGCCAGATGAGTCCATGCCCAATATTAAAGGCAACTGAAACTACTAGGTTCTTGGAAACCTTGTAGGGAGGTCTCCATCCCAGTTGGAGCTAGATGTTAGCAGTAAAAAATACAATGGTATTTTTAGAGTTTTTTCTCCATTCGCTAATTTCTAATTTTTTTGGCAAATGTCTACATCTCCAATTTCGAAATCAATCTTGACAAAGATCCTATTGATATTGTTTACTCAAGAGTCTTGTTACTCTTGTTGGATTACTGAGAGAGGGGGTGAATCGGTAATAACATAATTATAATCCTTTTTCTTCAAATGTTATATCAATGTAGAATTATTATCCAATAATGAGCAGTAATAAATAAACAATCACACACATGCACAGT
>JZKD02S1900165.1:387844-402862 GCA_000966675.3 Picea glauca
TCTCATGGCCATAACTCTCTAACCGTGAGGAATTATGTGACATTCCACATACCACCGGAAATGACATGACAAGAACTATCCATATAGGATATTTTCCCTGACAAATTCACTTTTCCTCATCTCATTATTTCACAATTAAGCATGGGTTCTCTTACTCCACAAAGCGTCTTCTCGTGAGGAATTTCACCATAAGGGGACGACTTTGGAGTTCATCCATATTTACTTCTTATCAACCATGAAAAAACAATAATGAGTCATATTTACATCAAACACTATTGGGTCCATTGCCCAAACCTTTGTGCTACGGGTCTTTCTTCAAGGGTTGACATCAATGACAATCAACCTTAATCAACAACTCTGTCTTTGACCTGCATTCCAAAAACCCGGTTGTTAGAGCCCGAAACTCTAAATTTTATGTTTTTAAACATTCTTAAATAAAACAAAAAAATATTTTTGTTTTACCCAAAAATGGTGGGTGCTTGAAGTTTTCTAATCTTAATTTAATATTCTAATTCTAAACGATCAAATATTTCATTATATACCATTTTCATGAATCAAAATTTAAGTCTGAAGGCCAGCTCCCACTCCAATGCTCTAAGTTCCATCTGGCTCATAGACTTAAGTCACAATTGACACATAATTCAAACCACAAGTCACCAAAGTGCAAGGGCCAGTTCCCACTCCATATAAGATCTAAACATTTGATGTCTGGGGGATTTTATTTCTGAGAAAATAAAAATAAACGCCAAATAGACAGTTTTCAAATGCCTGATTTGTAGACAGAGAATGTATACATAGTTTTTTTATGACTTGTATAGTTAGGTTTTGAGTAGTTTTAATGGAAAGCATCATTGTGTGATGTATAGCCATGATTCAGGTCTCTGGCTCAAGCTACAAATTAAACAACAGGCACTAAGCCGTATGCAAGAAGGGCCACGAGGAAAAATCTTTGCAGAAGGATGAAGCCACACGTTAAGTCACCGCTCAAGCCACAAGTCATATTATGAGTCAACACACCAGCTAAGATACATATCAAAGTAGTAGTATGGGAATTTGAACAGTGGTAGAAAAATTTAATAATAAAGAAGATAATGGAATACACTCTGTGTCGACACCTATTTTTATCGTCCCGAGATATTTCTGTTGTTGGAGATCAGTTAGATATTGCACTATTGCAGGGAGACAAAATCTAGTTGCTTCATGCCAAGTTTGTTGGATGCCTTAGAAGTTCTATGTAAACACTTGCAGGGTCTGGACGACTTGCCATTACAAATCTCTAGTCTTTAACTACTAGATTCATCATTTAGGCACACTTCTGTATTCTCTCCAATGCAACATCTTCTTTCCACACAGAGAGAAAACCAAAAGTATCCTGAGATATTAGTGCCAACCTATATCCAAGCTCTAGAGGTCATGATTCATTTGGAAAGTCCTGGAAAGTGGAAAATTGGTCAAATACTAATTGAGAAAATGAAATCTGCTTTCTGTCTCAAAATTGCTGAGAGTATGAAGAAGTGTTGGTGTATATTTTCTATAGCTGTTGAAGATGCCATAGATTTTTTTATGGATGGGTTTGCATTCTGTCTCAGGATTTTGTATGAGAAATATTTTCTACTTGTCAACATAAAAGAACATAGAGCATTATCATTCAGATTTAATGACAATGCATATATCTATAGCAGAGAATATGAATTGGTTTGAAAGATTCATATCTTTCTTTTGTGTTTTCTTTCAGGTTGCAGGGTACATACAACCTTGAAATCGTGTTAGCTAAGCCACCAGGAGGAGCCTATTCAATACAAAGGACCAATGCACTAGAGATTTCTTATATCTACTCTTACTGTTGATTTAGAAAATAAACAGTCACATGGAAAAATTTAATTATGACATCATCGGTGGCTGCTATTTGTATGGATCCAAAGTACCCTAGGGATAAATCTACAGATGAAAAGTTATTGGTCAAATCTAGAATATTTTAGAATGACCCAAAATTGGTATTGCATGGCAGAAAATAGCTTCACAACAAGATTCTTGTCATTCTCTAGAGAGTATATGCCATTAACACATGCTTAAAAATGCAAAGCCCATAACTCATCCAGGCTTGGAGGATCTTGCAAAGGCTGCAGAAGCCCTAAATGAACAACCTTAAAGATTAGGAAGCTTGGAAAACACACTTTGATATTTTAAAGGAGTCTTACAAAGACTTCCTTTTCGGTGGCTAGTCGAGCTTGCACATGCATCTTTAGCAGTCGAAAACAGATCTTTTGGTGGCTTGATCTTTGTAAATTTTTCTCCCAAGTCAGTGGAAGCACAGGGACTAGCAGAATGAGAGTCTTTTTGAACAGATCTCAGTTTTATCATTTCAAATGATACAAGGATGGTCTCTGAGTGAAGATAATAATTAAATACATATGTTTTAGTGTTCTATTCCAGTTTAAAAGGTGCCAGCAAGGGGAAACAAGATCAATTTTATTGTCTATTTTTGGCTAAAAACTGCCTGTCTGTTAAGGTGGCATTTTCGACTTCATCTACTAGCTTATGAAGATTTGTTGTATATGTTAAAGAAGGATCTCAAGTTACCTTGTCATCACCAAAATTTTGCTAAAGAGGTCTAAGATGTTGAAGATCAAATTAGGAATCAAATTGCTCCTTGGGAATAGGATATATTTCCTAGAATCATGTAATTGATTAGATTTGTAAACACTTATAATTTTTAGATCCATCATTTGAGGATATGAAACTTTTTTGTAAAACTTATTTAAGCCGATAGAGGCCACAATCCAAAGGGATCGATTCTAGAGACTACACTATATTATTTTTGTAACAGACCCTTTTCGATATTATACAGATGCACAAGCTTCTTTCTCTGTTATTATCAGATTTCCATTCTCTTATACTTTCTGTGCTTATGATTGAATTACTTTCTCTGTCTAAGTTTTTCTACTATCATCTAACCTTGTCAATTCATAAACAAATATTGATTAGTAACCTTTGCTATTTTTATTCATCCCATCATATATATTTTAAATGTGTATGTTCTGGTTGATAAACTTAGTTTTCTTCACCCACCGGATTCAACAAATCATCTGATTAATAACTCTTGAAAGCCGTGTCTTACCTAGTATATATACCTGAGTGTCTTGAGAGGGAATTAGTTAGTTAGTTATTCAATTCGATCCAACAAATACAAACTATTTAAACAATTCATTAAATTTACCAGGCTTCTTCGAGCTACAACCTATAAGGACTACTAGAGAGATAACACACCCCATGCACTGCGTTTTCTTCTGGGTTACCAGAGGGGTCAATAGTATTTAAGGGATTTTGTTGGGAAGCTTCTTAGTTCCAAAATAGGTTCAATCTATAATGGTCAATGAGAATTCAAATAACCCATAAGAATGCCTCAAGAATAATAGAGGAAGACTAGATAGATAAAAGGAGAAACCAAGAAGACTAACAAATGGTTATGTTACCGACTGAATGGTAGACAATGAGATTGAGCATATGATATCTACAGAAGAAGTGTCAAAAGAATACGATATTGGACGACAAGAAGGTGAAATAATGTGAATCTAAAAGGGGATGTTGATACCATGGAATCCCACGAAGGAAAATATAGAAAGATAGTTGAAGAAAAAGGAGCTAGAGTTTGCACAAAAAGATAACAGAAACCCAAAGCTAAAACTGCACAAATATCTAGTCAAATACGTATTCACCGACTTGCATGAAGTATTTTTTTGTGAGTTCCAACACATATTGCAAGAGTGGATAAAAATATTGAAAGAAAACCATCTAACGAATCAAATCAGACAGCTAGATTGGAATCATGAGAAGATCACGCAACTACAACGAGTTGATAATAAGATTACACGTGCAATAGATTTCTGGCTAGACAACATTATCATTGGATTTATCATAGAGTTTGCAGTGGACACAACAAAGTCATACAACGCAAATGAACAATAATTCTTGAAGGGACCTCAAGGTAGGTACATCGGATCATTATATACTTCCATTAAGATATTTCTATATAGAAAAGGTGTAATGACAATGGATTCAGACAACTAAACTTCCCTGCGTGCATGGGGGAAGGGGGGAATCACTGACGGGAAAAGGAAAGATGGAAGGAGAAGTGGATAAATGAAAGAATAAGGAGGCTTTGGACCCAATTATTATGGACAATGACTAGATCAAGTGGATCATGGAAACAACTAGAAGGATGCACAGTGGAGTACCCTACCAATATAAGGTGAACACCAAGAAGAGAGTCGTAGCCGTGAGGGAAGGCTTGAAAGATTGAGGAAATCCTGCACATGACATATGAGAGGAATATGAGAGGTCCAAGAGTGGAAGTAGAAGGCAACACTCCTATCCATATCATAGTCAGTGTGGAACCTATAAATCCATGTACGACTAATATACCAAGAAGAACACCACCATTTAGACAACCGAATTTAGGGAGAAGGAAGACTACATGAAGTACATCTACACAAGGAACAACAACTGAGGGAGCCAGTTCAGGAAGAAGTATTCAAGTATCTACACTGCGCGGACGTAATAGTTCATCATTTAATATGGTAGGACATGATCCAACCCTTCGATTACCAGAATTCAAAGGAGAAGCGTCGAAGGACGCAGAGAAGCACATGTTTATCTGTGAAAATATTTGGGAAGAAAACCAGATCATAGAAGAGGACACTAAAATTGCACAGTTATCTATCACATTAAGAGATCCCGCACTGGATTGGTATATGATTTTACCTACAAATAATCCTCTAGGGACAACCAAAATGATTGGAGATATCAAGAAGCTATGGATAAATGAGTTCCAGAAGCTGATTTTAGTGGATCAATACATGAACAAGATGATAGAGATCAGACAGAAACCAGGAGAATCTGTATGGGAGATTGACCAGAGATTCAAACGACTAAAGGGAAAGCTAAAATACATCATGATAGATATGCAACATAGGAACATGTTCGTCAATTCATTGTTACCACACTTGAAATATCCACCGTGACAACATAAGTTTCAGACGCAGGAAGAGGCTCTACAGGAAGCCATGCAATTGGAAGAGAACCAATATCAGAAGACAGATCCATCCATCAAGGAGCTAAAGGAGAATCTGAAGAACTTAACATTACACCTAAACCAGAATAATAACAAGGACAAAAGAGAAGTCGTTTGGTGTACCACAGGTAGGAAAGAAGGACACCATAAGAACAGATGACCAAAATTTGCACAGTACATGGAAACATGAATAACAAATACATTACCAATAGGAGAACTATGGTGTGAGATCTGTAAGAAATAGGGTCACTATCCATACCACTTCCCAATGATGAAAAAGTACCAGACAGTACCGAGGAGCTCATATTGCAACTTTTGCAAGTCAGTATGCCATGATGACAAAGATTGCAAAACCATGGATTTGATGAGGGAAAGAACATCAAATGCATACAGGTTGCAGGAAGAAATGATGACTAGGCAACCCACACCTCAGTTTAACCAGGTACCATCCCCGTACAACACTGTGCAACAATAGTATAACACTACACAACAACCATACAATACTGCACAGTTGCAGTATAATACCACACAACCACACTATAATACCGCACAATATAACTAGGCACCTTAATATAACACACCTTGAGGGGATCGAGCTAGCTATATAGGTGAAGGAAGAGAAAGAGGAGGCTTCGAAAGAGGTAGGGGACCAGTGGTATGTCACAATTTTCAACAACCAGGACACTACGCGCACGAATATCCACTTACACCAGCGACCTGCATGTATTTTCCCACATCAGATCATGACACAAAATAATTTTCGACACTATTAGGGAAGATACAAGAGAAGAGAAATCATAAGAATCAAAATGTTTAGTGTATTTCATCAGAAGTGAGGGATGAAGGAAGAAATATCAACACAGTTACACAAGGCAGAGCTAAAATAGGAAACGACGTCGTATGACAAGAACTAGCACAACACCAATGGGTGAAGAAGAATGCAGAACCAAGGAAGAATTTTGATGCGTAGAACGAGAAGGAGATATTAAAGCAAGTGAGATAAAAATTTCTGAAGCCAAACATTATGTTGACATCAACCGCGCAACATAGTAAGGAAGTACCTGAGTACCAGATTCCTTCATCATTGGATCACACCAAAGAAACACAGCCCCTGGGACAAGTAAGTTCGATTAAAGGATTTTTGCAATCATGTGTAAAACTACTAAATGATCCTTCCTCTATTAAAGTATTACAAAACATGCTAAAAATATGTAGCACAGAATCATAAGGAAAGTTAGAACATAAAACAATCAATCACCTACATCCAAAGAGGAGAACAAGTAGGGAGTTCATGCTGAACACCAACATTGGAGATTTCAACATGGGAGATATTATAATGGATTTAGGATCCGAAGTCAATGTCTTACCCAAGAAGACATGGAAATGTATGGGAGAACCCACATTAGGATATTCACCTATTCAGCTAAAACTAGAAAATCAACATAGAGTTCTACCAATTGGAAGACTAAAAGGAGTAAGAGTAGACCTGGATGGAGTGTGGAATAAAGCCGACTTCGAAGTAATCGAGATAGTGGATGGAACAAAACCTTATCCAACATTGTTTGTCTTGGACTAGGTGTTTGATAACCATGCCATAATCAACTTGAAGATGAGGAAGATTACCTTCGATTTAGGAGAATACATATTCATTGTGCCATTGGACCCATCATAAGGGGAAAGGTTTGTAGAGCCTACTTGCTTGGACCTAGAGGAAATTAACCAGTGGTATAGAACAATTGTGTGAGATGAAGATTATGTAAAACCAACTGTAGATGGGGTACTCAGTTGGTGAAGTATCACGTCATGTGCATTAGAATCAGATATGGTCTTAGAAAATTGGCAATAGAGGTTACACGAAGTCTCCACAAGGAGATGCACAAGAATATACCACACAGTAAGATGGGTAGGTACAGATATAAGGGAACCTCCTAGCTTCCATGGGGTGAACGACCTAGAAAAATTCTTGACATGGTATGAAGATGAAGTGTTATAAAATCAAATACTCTTAGCCCTAGATATAACACTCAAGGAAACACCTGCAAGATGGTGGGGTGCACACAAAGAAATAGTCAAGGAATGGTACCAATGTAAGAGGTTATTGCGCATTAGGTTTGGTGCAAAACAATGAAGAAAATAGCGGAATAAATATGATGGACATGGGGAACCAATAAAACAATTGGAGAAGTGTAGAGTGCTATGGAAAATGACTCCACCGAAGGAATGACCTCACCATTTCATTCACACATTAGAGGGCATCCAAACAAATTGGTATACAGACCAAGAACTGCGCAGAGGAACTATGATCTGGATAGTATTACAACAGAAATTTATAGTCACTTTCTCATTTGAGCATGAGAACCCCAACATAGACACAACACTTAGACAAATTTGAGGGGTGATATTCATTAAGGAACAAAAAGTTGAACTTATGACAGAAGAACAACAACAAAACAGATAGACAGTTGAAGAACTACTGTCATGCTACCATGTGCAGGAAGAAGCACTAGATGAAGATGACCCGCAAGATATTCAGATTGATAAAGTTGAAGGTGAGAGAGAAGTGGAAGGTCCACCTCTATAATTAGAAGTAATTGTTGCATCAATCAAGGTGAAGAAAGTCAACATTGAGACAATTACGAATCCCAAATTGTCCATCATTGGAGATTATTAGGATGAACAAAAAGTGGAAAGTATAGTAGAGTTACCGTGTGAGTACACCGACATGTTCCCAACAACGTTCACATAAATGAAAGGCATAGAAGGAGAGCTAGGAGAAATGAAGATACCACTCAGAGTTGAGGAAAGACTGATCAGACAACGACCATACAGACTAAACCTGATATATAAGAAAAAAGTCAAAACTAAGATCGATAAAATGTTGGAGGCTGGAATCATAGAACCTATAAAAGAATCATAATGGATAAACCTGATGGTAGTTCAGGAGAAGAAACAAGGGGGGATAAGAGGTTGCATCAACTTGAGGAATTTGAACGATGCGTGCCTACATGACCCATTCCCTACCCTGTTCATAGATGAAGTCCTAGTGAATGTAGGAGGACATGAAGCTTATTCATTCACTGACGAGTTCTCAGGATACCATCAGATAAATATAGCACCATAAGACAGATACAAGACCACTTTTTCCACATAATGGGGATCCTACCAGTATACATTCATCTATTTGGATTGAAGAATACACCAACAATATTTTCCTACTTGACACCACCAAAAATAGTCCGTAAATTGAGAGAGACATTGGGACACACATGATACTACAAGAAAATTATAAAGGGGTATGCACAGATCACTGCACCAATGGAGAAATTTATAAGGAAAGACACAAATTTCCAGTGGAATGAGGACTGTCAACACAGTCTGGGTACCCTGAAAGAGAAGATGGTAACAACACCAATACTAGTATTCCCAGATTGGGAAAAGACATTCCACGTACACGCAGATGCATCAACCATAACACTTGGAGTTATTCTGGTGCAACCAGGAGTAGGAGAATTGGACCATCTGATAGCATTTGCTAGAAGAAAACCGTTGGAATCGGAGCAGAACTACAACACCATAGAGAGGGAAGGCTTAGTTATGGTCTACGCACTTAAAAAATTCAAGCATTATTTATTGGGGAAACATTCCAAGATGTTCATAGGACATCCAATGCTCAAAAAATTCATCAACAACCCAGTGTTGGGGGGGAGGATTTGTAGGTGGTTATTGTTGTTTCAAGAATTTGAATTTGAGGTGATAGTCAAACCAGGAAAGTTGAACGCAGGACCTGATCACCTATCACAGATTACTAACAAAGAGGAACCCATGCATATAGAGGACAACTTTCCCGAATCACAATTATTTTTAGTCCAAATAGCCAATGAATACTTCGCAGACATCATCCAGTACTTGAGTACAGGGACTTCACCACATGAATACAACACCGCACAAAAAAAAAAATGGTAGTCAAGGATGCAAATTACCAGTTAATTATAGGACACCTATACAAAATGGGTGCATATAACATCTTGAGAAGATATGTGCTAGAACATGAAAGACCAAGGATCTTAGCAGATGCCTGCGAGGGAATAGAAGGATGATATTATGCACGAAAAGATACTGCACAGAAGGTATTACGTGTAGGATTATAGTGGTCGACCATCCACAAAGACTCAAAGGACTACTACCAGAAATGTGATGTATGTCAGAGGGTTGGTAAACCGAATATAAGGGACACAATGCCCATGCGACCATAAGTAACTTTGTAGGTATTTGAAAAATGGGCAATAGATTTTGTGTGACCAATTAACCCACCAAAAAAAAGGTCAGGAGTGAGGTACATTATCACTGCGATGGAATACCTGACAAGATGGGAGGAAGCAACACCAGTAAAGCATTGCAGTGTATAGACATCATCACACTTCCTGTTCAAGCAAGTGATCACTAGATTTGGTTGCCCGAGGATTTTGATGAGTGACCAAGGAACTCAAATTATTAACATTACTATTAAGGCTATGACTGAGGAATTTGAAGTTCATCATCAAAATAGTAAACCATGTCATCCTCAAGAAAATGGAAAAGTGGAAGCCTTTAAAAAAATCCTTGAAAATGCACTAACGAAGATCTACAATGTAAATAGGGATGATTAAGACTTAAAAATAACAGCAGTATTGTGGGCATACAAGACCACATGCAAGAAATTGACAAGACAAATTCCATTTAGATTGGTATATGGACAAGAAACCATGGTGCCATTAGAATTTTTGGTACCTAGTCTGCATGTAGTAGCAATTACAAACATGATAGAATGGGGAACCATGCAGAAAAGGCTAAATCAGCTGATGATCATGGAGGAATATAGGATTCTAGCAGGGTTTCACCAAGAAGTATAGAAGTATAGAAATCAAGGGACAAATCTTGACATGACAGACATATCAAGAGAAAGGATTTCAAGGAAGGAGACTTAGTGTTGGTGTATGGCAACAAATCCCTTCAAAACCCATGAAATCTCAGAATTCATTGGTTAGGACCATACAAAGTAAAGACTGTCATAGATGAGGGAGTTGTATAGTTTAAGGATTTGGGAGGAACAAAACTTAGAGGGATGATCAATGGGAGCCGACTAAAGTTGTACAAGGACAGTCGACCTCTTGGAACTTAAGAAAAACAAAAAAAAAATAGAGGAGACACCACGCAAGATAACAACAAAGGTATAGGCCTCCAAGAAGAAAATGATCGTGCATAGTTAGAAATGTTGGCACGATGGAGGAAAAGGCCAAATATCACTACAAAGAGGGAAACAATAGGAAAGACAGATACAACAAATAACTGCCAATGGACGATGACTCTCAAACTTAAATAACAAAAATGACTGAAGGGATGCCACATTAATCGTGCCAACTCGTGATGCAATGGAATTCAATAGAAATTATGTAGGAAGCACCGGTTCAATTAAAACAAAAATGGGGTAACATCTCCCAAATGCTTCACATGATTCCTATATAATATAGTATGCGAGACTTGGGAGGTTACTGAGAAATTAAGAAAAGAAGAGAGAAATAGAGTATACAAAGTTGAGAGTGAAGTTTTCAGAGGTTACAGAGGTCACTACATTTGACAGATAACAACATTAACACCATGGCACCACCCAAACAGGGAGACCCAAACCAGATTGGCAGATGATCTCGAAGCAATGTCAGATCCCCACCACAAACACAGGGAATCGAACAACAACCACTTCATCCTCCATAAGTCGTCAATGTGGATGAAATCCTATCACCCGATAGGACACCAGGAATCCCTACACCTATTGTGGAGGAAAAACAGTAGACAACGTGGAGAAATTTAGGTACTTAGACCATGACGTGACAAACATGGACAAGTTCCTGGAGTTTGCCAAGATATTTTACCTACAGAATGTGGGTATAGGACCCTTTGGAAAACCAATTAACGAACTAGTCGAGTGGGAAGTCAGATTGGCCAAAAATGGTATTCTAGGCCTGTTGGACATCCTGCAATTTGGGAGGGGCCAATACGCAAACAACTACGTCAAGCAGCTGATGGAAGTCACCCATGGAGGATACTTTTGGCTGGAACAACTTGTCTCAATAGATGTAGAGACTATTGCATACATCACAGGGCTGATATCATGGGGGGAGGACCCCATGGAGTTCCTTGAGGACAAGACAAAGGATAAAGCATTGGTCGAGAAAATGAAGAATAAGTATGGTACCGAAGGGGGATCATGCAAAATCATAATCAAGCATATTAGTGATGCAATGAAAAGAATGGCCACATAAATTATGGCATGCAAATTACTCAGGAAACTATGCAAGGAGGATGTCCATGCCGAGGTTGTTGCAGTTGTAGCACAGTGTGTGGAGGGAACCACACTCAGCTAGGCCCAGTATTTGCTAAATCTATTCATGGACGACTGGAAGGACGCTCAGGATCCAAGGACATAATTTCACTATTCATGGCTACTCATCCTGATAGGCTTGCTCAGATGGAAGGATTCAAAGTATTCATTCCTTGCCACAATAACCAATCCTTGCCACGCAGCGCGATACCTATCGTTGGGCTCTGCTTCAGACCCCAATAATATAAAGGCGAATGCAACCATTTTCAAAGGAAATCACAATGATCTACAAGAGAACATTTCCAACACTTGGAGAGTGACACTGTAAGTGGTCGCACAATATCAGGCATAGCCAACTTCAAAGCGGCTAGACATGCAATGTGGATCCATGCAGAGAAGGATCCTGACAATTAATGGCTACAACTGCACTACTACATCAAGGAGGTAGACATAGAGATGGCCATTAAGTATTGGGATGATGACTGGAGGATTCCAGGCCTGAATTAAGAAGTGCCCATAGGAATGGAGGAGGAGGTAGGACAGGGAAAGATACCTGTCGAAGAGATAACAGTACCCAAGAGCCAAGGATAGGTAAGAACAAGGTGCAACATAAAAAAATGGGGGCATCCAAGAAAGGCACCTAGGCGGGGAAGAAGAACAACATACATGAGCCATAGGTACAAGAGAAGTAGACTGAGATGACATTGGGAACCACATCAAGTGTTACTCAGTAGGAGAAAGGCTAGACCAAGAGGCTAGTCATACAAATGGGGGGTGCGTGCAAGAAATCTAAGGCACACATAATGCCCTTAGAATGCATGATCACGGAGGAAGATGCATACATGGTGGCCCAAATGGTCCAGGATCACACAGTGGAGGATTTTGACAATGCCCAACGCCAAAGGGACAATATTGAGGAGGAGCTAACATATAGATGAAAACTCCTCTAGCAGCTCAGAGGAGCACATGCGGCCACAACATCGTAGGAACAATTCCTTCAATATCCCATACAAGAGGTGAGGTTGGATCAAGTGAGCAGGACAAGATCCAGATGGCATTAGAGTTGAGCTCGACATTTCATGTCACACCCAACATGTTGCACATGGATGAAATCATGGGGTAGACACCCCTAAAGGACTTGACCCAAACACAATTGGTATTGACGCGGATACCAACCAAGTCCTTGTATAAACTGCAAGTCAGCGTCGCACAAGAAGTACAGTCATGAACATGTATAGATGAAATGGAATTGCAGCAGACAAGGGACAATCAGGATGAGTTGGAATTGGTACTCGAGTAGGCTAATATCAAGACCAAAGATGAAAAAGACCACGTGCATAGGCTGGAGTAGGAATTGGCCATAGCCTATGAGAAAATCCCAAAGAGCGCATAGATGACATAACTCATGGTGACATAGAAGATTGATCAGATTGTGTATATAATTGATCAATACAGACATGAGAATGAGCACCTCTGGGAGCAGCTCATACCTACCATTCCACTAGAGGTGAAGTAGGAGAGGAAACAATATGAAACAACACAGATAAAGGATATGGAGCGACAAGTCCACGCGGTGAATGACTTGTTCAAGAAGTTAGAACAACTTTGGATGAATATGGAAGAGGATCAATAGGTCTAGTAGTGGGACCATGAAGAAGAAAGGATAAGTGTAGCTATCCAGGACCTCAAGTAGAGGCATAAGACAATGTCGATCACATAGTGCATCAAAGGAGTAAAATATATGAATAAACTACAGATAGAACTCATAGCTACGTAGACATAGAAAAATAAGTGCCAAGCTCAAATGGAACCGCTCCAGAAGCGAGAAACAAAGTTTATTGCGTAGGCAGAAGATGCAAAGAAGAACATGGAACAAACTCAGGCAGAGTGCGCAGGGATCGTAAATGATGATATTGCAGTGCAGGTATTGGATGCACTGAAAGAGAAGACAACACCAAGAAAAGGATCTCATAGAGAAGTTCTAGGTGATCGCAAAAGAGTCAATGAAGAGCACAAGGTTTAGGTGGCTCAGGACGAGCCACATGTTAGTGTTGGGGGCCTATTGGATGTAGGATGAATCAAGAAGAAAGGATATTTTTGGAAGAGAATCATGCAAGAGGAAAAATAGAGCTGGAAGGAAAAGAAACATGCGTGCATGCATGGAAGACCTAACGACACTAGGGTTAGGGTTTTTGTAATACATTGTAATGACTGGTGAGCCGAAAATATAAATAAGTAGTACTTAGGACCAAGAGAGAGAGACACAGGACCAAGAGAGGGATAGAGAGGAAGATAATTGTAAGGACTATATGAGTCATTAAGTTGATGAGCTAGAGAAGGCATGAGTGACTCGATCCCTAGGGTTAGATAACAGGCTAAGAATCCTGGTGCGATCTAGTCAGACTCGTAGAGATTGAGGAGCCTGTGGGAGAGAGGAGGAACTAAGACTATAACCACACACAGTGTGATATATTTCTAAACTATAATAAAACCCTGAGAGAAATATCTTTATGGACATAGCCTAGGAGAGGGTGAAACATGGTAACATTGTGTTGTGTGACTGCATGAATGTGTCTTTGGGTCTGATTAGTTGATGAATGTTTAAGGAATGAATTAATTAAGTAGATTTGGTATTTTACATGCATGCGTAGAATAAATGTTATAACAAGATGTTAAATGGGTTGAATAAAGGTTATGGCATACAAGCACAAATCTCGCTTAATCTCAGGTTGCAAACACCTGAGTATTGCAACCACCCATAGAGTTATCTCAGGTGAGACTGGATAGTGCACCCCATGCACTGCATTGCCTTCTGGGTGACCAGAGGGGCCGATAGTGTTTAAGGGATTTTGTTGGAAAACTTCTTAGTTCTGAACCAAGGTCAATTTGTAATGGTCAATGGGAATCTGTTAAGAACCAAATATCAATATAGCATAGAAAATCCTTAGAAAAAGTACTCAACGCCTTGAAAAAAGAGATAATTTCAGATAATAAGCATATTCGAGGGGGAAACCTCCTTTAACCCCACTTAAATTTTCAAGTACAAGATGATTCAAAATGAAAATGTCTCCTTGGTATATATAGGAGACTAGGAGGTATAAATACAACTAATGGCCTAAAGTCGACATAAATAAAACAACATTACTAATATAATATGCCCTAATTAAGGGGTAATGAGCCAATATTAGGGCTTAACATGCCCCTCCCCTTGAGACAAGTGTTTTCCGCAACGCTTGAGTAACTATGGATGCGTTTGTATATAAGACTCATCTTCCCAAGTGGAATCTTCAGCCGGTAGTTTCCTCCATTTAATGAGATACTCTGAAATGGATCTATTCCTCAGCTGGCGAATTCTTATGTCAGTGATGACTTCAGGCTCCAATATGATTTTTCCTTCCTCATCAAGTTCTAGAAATATAGTTTGAACTGGGATCTTGTTGCATATAACCTTCTTTAAGCATGAAACATGGAAAACTAGGTGTACTCGTGAAGATGCAGGCAGCTCGAATTTGTATGCCATAGTACCAATCTTTTGCAACACCTTATAAGGGCCATAGTACTTTGGTGATAATTTATTATCCTTCTTGGCTTG
>JZKD02S1900165.1:413074-437977 GCA_000966675.3 Picea glauca
CATGTTACAGTCTAAAGAAACATCTTAAAATATCAAAAACAACATTGTATGAGTCGATCTCAGTCAAGTTTAGAACCAACAGTTGAGCAACGCAATTCTTCTATCTCATATATGTCGTCTATTACATTTCGTTCCATTCTTTTTATAGCTCGGGATCTAGATAACTAATCCCGATTTTCTAGCAACATAGCCTATATTCTATTTAATACATAACTGTTTTCAGAAGGTAAATGATTCCTTCAATTAATGGGTACTTCTCATGCCCGAAAAACTCGTTATCTAATAACCAATCTTTATCTCTATGGAACGTAGTGCCCAGATATGAAGATCTCATTGATTATCCATGAGTCATCAACGAGAGTTAGGCTGGAATAATTGGTTTTGCTTGAGCAAGCTGGCAGCACCTGGAGTGTAGAAAATCTTCCATTTTAATCTGCTGCTGAAATCAAAGTATGCTGCAAAATCTAATATAACCATTCACGAGCTTTCAAGAATTTCATTTAATCATTAAATAAAAGGAAATTAAAGAATTTTGACTAATGACCATACCTTACTATACTTGCTGGGCATTTGGTTATATGTGTGAAGATATGGATGAGTTTATGGAGTAAAAGAGTTCAAATGAAGAGGTCAAAAATGGATATGGAGGGTACAAAAAGTATCAATTCAGCGAGCCAACATTCCCCCACACCTGTGTACTTGCATGTCCTCATGCAAACATACCTGTTTTAAAGGTTTCAAAATTTTAAAACTGACTTCAATCCTTCTAACAAGACTTTAGGATGTATTCACAATGATATTGAATTTTCCACTGGCATGTTCCCTGCTATCCTTGAGCTTCTTTTTTAACATACTGATATGAGCAAGATGTTTCAATAACTCTGTCTTCCAAGTCCTTCCTATTTTTGCAAGACGTTTATTCTTAGAAATGGTCTTCTTGCGTTTGGTGCTCACCTTCTCATATTTCTCTGCAAGCTGAAGACCACATGTCCTTAGTTCATCAATGGCTTCGTTATATTCTTTAACAATCATTTTTAACCGTGCATTCTCAACCTTCACACATCGATCCAGATCCTTATACTCCTCTACTTATGTTCTGAGTTCTTCAATTTCCTTGCTCTTTTCCTGGATGATCTTCTCACTGCTAGAAGTTGTAGGCATAGTAATAGGGATTTTTGGATTGGGTGAGTCATCTTCAGGGGTACCGTAGTCAAATTGACGAAGATCAAATAGGTCTGAATTGTATTCAACATGGCCAATTTTAGGAGGCAAAGTTTTATGGACAGGCTCATCAATTTCATGTTCAGCTGGATCTAGGGAAGGGCAATCAAATTCAGAAAAAACGTGTTGAGGAGAATTATGTTCGGGCACAGAAGAAGGGTCTGAAACGAGCTTTTTCTTCTTCTTAGAAGGTTCCAGTTCTACCTCAGGGGAATCATCCAATTTTATGAAGACTGATGGAAGTGCATTTTGAGATAAGTTGGAGGATTTGACAGTCATACTTCTCGTGACACGGCGAGGTGCCGAGGATTTAGCAACAGTAGGATTTTTAGGTAAATTTCGTTGCTTCTTTACTTTCTGTAGGACAGAAGCAAAAAGATTGATCAGAGGCAGTTTTGGATTTTGGACAGGAGGGGTTTTGACCCTATGATCTTCAGAATTGATGGCTACCTGAGTAGAAGGAAGACTTGAAGGAAGGCCTCGAATCCTGGTTACAAAATTATCCCAATTATCCCTCCGGAGACGCAACTCGTTCTCAATGAGAATTTTGATCAATCCATGATGGTAGAGGCTGTTATAGGGGTTTCCAGAATGCGTTTGAATCTGTCTTGACATTTTGGCTAGGATTTTGCACAAGAGATATGGGAAANAAATATGTCTCAGATTACATATCCCAGGAGTGCACTGGGTGCCCTAGATCTCGTCTAGGGTCTTAGCCATCCTCCAGGAGAATGACTCTCGCTGCTGCATGTAAATTCAACAATAACCATTCTAGGATTCCCTACCCCTTCCATCGAAGCCAATGGGGAAGGTAAATTTGACAGATCATTAAATTAAGTCATTCAAAAAGAATTTACTTGAAATATCCCAGCCTTAGGCTAGTGACAACCAAAATAAACTTGACATCATTTGAAGGTGTTGCAAAATCAAAATTTCCCATCAAATATGGAAATAGTCCAACACCTAAGTTGACAGTACCTTGCTGCGGGTTATCGATCATCGGGACCATGGATGCCCCTGATGAAGGGTCGAGATGAGAGAAGAATAATTGATCAATGGTTACTATCCTCCATTCATTAGGAAAACACAAGACAAAAAAAACAAAGGATACAACCAATGTCATTGCGCAGGTCCAAATTTGTCCTAAAAAAGGGTTGTAGTCGATAGGTGCTTCGACTACTTCGACCTCAAAACACAGGTTTTCCCTCCAAATGCATAGAGAAGGAGGGAATTATGCCATGTAGTTGAAAATAACAGTCGTCAAACACATTTAACAAAGTAGGAGAAAAAGACAACTCGGGTTGACCAAAATCCTTCCAACATGCCAATGAAATAATGCAAGTCGAGGCACCCTCGTCTACCACCATGTGGAAAATATTCCATGTCAATGATTTCATGGCATAAACCACTACTATATAGAAGGTGATATGGTAAGTAAAGTGAGGTTTGTGATCAGAAGGGTAAAAAATGATAATTCCCAAGCTAGGTGGCTCAACAACACCCAAAGTAGATAGTAATGGTTTTCTCTGTGAGGGGAAACTATGGAGAACTTCCAGAGCACACATCGCACAAGGGGTTTGCACAAGACATTTAACTACATATTTTTGGGCATCCCTTTCATTTGGATTATGTGAAGCCTTCTTAAATGCACCTTTAGGTATGCGAGTTGTTGTTTCTCCCACAGTCTTATCAATATGAAGAGGAGGTGATGGGCTGGAATATTATTTTCCCTTCTCAACATATTCATGCATTCCATAATCATAATCCATGGTCTGAATATGAGCATGTGATCTCATCATGTACATGTTTGTGTATCCATTATTAACATTAAGCACGGGGGGTCTCTGATTCCCCCCAGTCACGTTTGTGGATGAGGAAATTTGTGCCATATTTTTCTCTCGAGGGAAAGGGTTAGTTACCATAGCAGGATATTGTTGTGCCAAAAGCTTATGGGATTCCTCAATCAGAGGGAATTGGTGAGTCAAGTGATCATCCATGCAAATCTTACACAAAAACTTAACCTTTCTCTTCTCATTTTTTCCCTCACCATCATTTTTAGTAGACTTTTTATCCCCCTTACTCTTCTTTCCTTTACTCTTTCTTTTCCCCTCGGACTATTGGTTTTCCTTGGGGTTCGTCATATAGACACTATGTACTTCTAATGTTTGAGTGGCAGGGACAACTATACTCGAAGTTTAGTTGGACACAATATGTTGTATCGAAAATTGTTGCATTTGGTTGGACAACTGATCTATGTGCTTTCTTTGTGCTAAGCCTACTATACCATCGACATGAGGCCCATACTTCGATTTGGTCAATTTGAATGTTTACGGTGGTGTGTTGGGAAGAATATCGTACAACATGTCGGACTGAGAATAAATCAATTCCAATTGTTGAGCCCTCATAATGGCCTCTTCCTCGGAAAATACTCTGGAAGTCACGATGTCTTTGGAGACAGAAGGCACCAAATACTTCAGGAAACACTCAAGAAAAAATGTAGGAGGGACATTTAATTTGATCAAGCTCTTCTGACGATTCCATTCTCAGATATGATCATAGATATGGATGACCTTCGTCTACTCGAATTTTTCCAACAACTCTATGTTTCCATATGTAATATTCCAGATATAAAAAGTATGAAGAACATAAATAAAATGCTAGAAATGGTAGATAAACAACAATATAACCAGAACAACACCACAATAATACCAAAATGATACCATAATAACACCAGGAAGAGCACTTTGATTATTGAGAGCAATGTTCACTTGCCTCTTTGAGGGGGAAACCTCCAGTCGAGTAGAGCTCTATTACAATAATATCCAAGAAAAAAGTTCTCATACCCTCGACTCCTATTTATACTAAATATGTCTATCAAATATCATCATGGAGCCAAGAGTACCCTAGGGAAACTGGAGAATTGGACTGCAATTGTTGTATCAAATGCGAACTATTGGGATCTTATAGCCATTCTTAGCGAACAACTTGGAGCTAATCTGGTACAATGAAGGAGAGAGAAAAAAGGGACCCTTCATCTTCATATTTTTGGGAAAGTACATCAACAACCACATTGTATTTTCCTTTCTTGTAAATGATCTCATAATCATATCCAAAGCGCTTACTCACCTATTGTTTCTCTGGGGAGGAAATGAGTTGTTTGAGAAAATACTTGAGGCTTTGATGATCCATCTTAATTTGGAAGCATTTCCATAATAGATAAGGGCTCGAAAGCTCAACAACATGGATAATAACCAACATTTCCTTTTCATATATTCATTTGGCCAAATTTTTCTCAGACAATTGTTTGTTGGTAAAGGACAAATGTCAACCCTCTTATATAAGGACAATGCCAATTACTTTCCCTGAAGCATCACATTCTAGGACAAAGGTCTTTGTGAAATCAGGAAGGGCCAAGATTGGAGTGGTTCACATGAACATATTCAAGGTTTTAAAAGCCTAAGAAGATGATGGAGTCCAAGTGAAAGAATCATTTTTAAGGAATGCAGTGAGAGGTGCCACAATCTTTCCATAATTCTTAACAAACTTGCGATAATAACCTGTTAAGCCCAGAAATCCACACAAGATTTTGAGAGTCTTTAGGTGAGGCCAATCTTGCATAGCTTCAATCTTTTTAGGATACACCCTGAATCCGGCCTTGCCAACAAGATGACCCAAGTACTTGACTTCTGAGGTGCCAAAAGCACATTTAGATTGTTTTAGGAAAACATGGTGCTGAGAGAGTAGATGGAGAACTCGATCCACATGAGAAAGATGGTCCGTCCAGGTTTTGTTATAGATGAGGAAATCATCAAAGAAAAATAAGACAAAATGGTGGAGAAAAGGATGAAAGACATGATTCATGAGGCTTTGGAAAGTGGATGGATCATTACACAAGCCAAAGGGCATGAACAAAATATCATAGTGGCCCTCATGAGTTCTAAAGGAAGTATTAGGAATGTTTTCCTCTTTCATATGGATATGGTGGTAGCCATAACCAATATCAAGTTTAGTAAAGAACTGGGCGGCACTCAATTCATCCAAGAGGTCATCAATGACAGGAATGGGAAATTTGTCTTTAATGGTGAGTTTGTTAAGGGCGTGGAAGTCAGGACACGTGCTCCAAGAACATTCTTTCTTAAGGACCATGACCACGGGAGAAGAGTAGGGGCTCTTACTAGGGAAGATAACACCTGTGTTGAGAAGTTCTTGAACCATTTCCTAAATTTCATTTTTTTGGGAAAAGGGGTCACGATAGAGACAGATATTGGGAAGAAGTCTTCCCTGGACAAGGGGAATGGAATGATCATGAACACCATGGGAAGGAGGGAGTACCTAGGGAGTGGAAAAAACTACTTGATGTTTAGAGAGGATGGATTGGAGGTCTCGCGACACAGAGGGTGTCTCAGTTGCTTGTATGGCATGGAGTTGGGAAATAATGCCAAAATGACATTTTGGAGAATATTTTCCATGTGATGGGAACTAATGATCTCAGGGGAACCAACGGTGATTCCTTGGAACTTATATTGTTGTCCCTCTTGGTCCAATTGCATGGTTAATTCCTTAAAATCCATGAGAATGGGATCCAAAGTCCTTAGCCAGTATGCACCCAACACAATGTCACAACTTCCCATGTCGATAGAAAACATATGAGATTTCATGTGGTAGTCACTAATTTAGAGACACACATTTTCACAATGCCCTCCACATTTCATGGACCTACCATTGGAAATGATGATTTGGAAATTATTGACTGCATGGATATAGAAATTATTTTCTTGGGCAATGCGGCAATAAATAAAATTATGGGTGCTTCCACTATCAACAAGAATAATGACCTTCATATGCTTGATGTAACCAATTAGCTTGAGGGTTTGGGGAGCAGAGAAGCCAGTGAGAGAATTTAGGGAAATGATTGGTTCTACTTTGGGAGGGTCTGAGGGAGGGGTTATGTCTATGGGTTCAGGTGACAAGGCACAAGGGGAGCTTCAACATCTTCTTCCGAAACATCCTCCAAGATGGCCATAAAAATATTTTGTTCCTTACACTTGTGTCAGGGAATATATTTGTTATCACAATTATAACAAAGCAATTTGAGTTGGCATTCAGCCATTTCATCCCTTGTCAATTTTTGTATCTTTAGTGGAGTAGAAGGAGGAGTGGGATTTATTGTTTTAGTGCAAGGAATAAAGGAGGGTTTCCTGTTTTGAGAAGAGAAAACATGTTGTGCTTCCTTATCACTTTTAGTGGCCTCCACCCAACTCTGAGTTCGATCCATGAGGACATGGGAACAAATCTCATCCTTGAGGTCACTGATAAAACATTCTTAGAAAAAATCATCAGACATGCCCTCTGTACCAAAATCCATTCGCTTAAAAGAAGATATAAAGTCTTCCACTGTGCCAGATTGTTTCAACTTTTTCAAACAACCTAAATGGTTGGTGTTAGTGTCAAAGCGTTCATAAAGATCTGCCACAAAGTGTGTCCAAGCAACATACCCTTGGCGAGAAATTTTTCTCCATTGCCACCATTGCCAACGTTCTTGATCTAGATGGAGAACACCATGTTGAAGTTTGGGCAACTCATCCATAATGTCGTTTAAAGAGAAATAATGTTCCATTTGAGTTACCCAGCCAGTGGGATTTGAGCCATCAAATTTTTTCACGTCCACACGTGGAAGGCGTAGGTCACACTAAAAGTGATGGGGCTGAAAATTATGGGAATGAGAGGAAGTTTCAGCTTCGTTATGCAAAGGTGGGTCAGGTACGGGAGGATCTGCAGGGATATGCAACTTGGTGTAGATCATCGTAGCGACAGATTCAAGATGGGTAGTAATGTATTGTTTGAGGTCTTGTTTGAGTTCCTCGATTGAGGTGGTGATGATGACGAGGGAACCAAAAAGGGGCGGGTGGACTAAAACATTTTTATGAAAAATGATAGGTATGAATGTGATAAGGGTGAAGAGAGAAATCCAATGGAATAGGTCTCAAATAATGGTGCAACAAAATCTTGACTTTTTTTTTTTTTAATACATGTAGACTTATACTCCGATTTGAAGAATACTACATTGATGAAATGCCCAAATTATTAAGAAGGAATAAATGTGTAGTTATTTGGCAACTCAAATGCAGGAGACATAGTTGTGTGGAAATAGAGCTTGTCTGTGTTGTTTTTTGATTCCATTCCCAAAGGTTAGGTATTCAAGGGTTCTACAGATAAGGTTTTTCCCTCTGTTATAACTCTCTGATATACGTGTAGGGTCCAACAATAGTACTTGACCTAATATCTCAAGGCACCAACTAAGGAGGATAGACAGTGCCCTTAGTTGTATTACCCAACTACCCAGGTAATAGAGAGTATCTTCCCGAGTGTTGTTCTTGGTGGTACTATAGTAGTCAGGCGACCGTTCAAATTATATAAAGATGGCTTCAGAAAATATAGGCCGATCCGTATTCGAGTGTTGTCTAATGTGCTATCACTCGAAGGGGTACAAAAAAGGGTTACAAGGGTGGCCAACATATGTGCGCTTAAGTACCACTTGTATTTCCTATGTGTATGAATACGCAACTGCAGGTTTATGTGCATAATGACAGATCTCTATAGCTTAAAGATGCCAGAATATGTCTCTAACCTGAAACAAAATTAGCCCACAATTTTCTATCGAAGAAAGTGCTCTGATACCACTTGTAATATTCCAGATATAAAAATTATGTAGAATAGAAATAAAATGCTAGAAATGGCAGATGAACAACAATATAGCCAGAACAACACCACAATAATAACAAAATGATACCAGAATAACACCAGGAAGAGCACTTTGATTACTGAGAGCAATGTTTACTTGCCTCTTCGATGGGGAAACCTCCAGTTAAGCAGAGCTCTATTACAATAATATATAAGACAAAAGTTCTCATACCCTCAACTCCTATTTATACTAAATATGTCTATCAAAAGAACCATCTACTAGAAGATCCTTCTAGAAGTGGAAGCTTTTATTAGGTCTTCTTACATTGGAATTATTCTTCCTTATTGCTAGGCCTTATTAATATTGACCTTTACTACATCAGAATATATTATTCTACCTACATGAGGGGTTAGGTCCCTAACACCATCGTATCTCACTGATATCTGTAAATGGTTTAAGAAAACCATTGATAGATCATTAAATTAAGCATACTTCGAGCCATCGAGCTCAATGTACCACTTCGCAACACCCCCTATGGGAGTGTGTTGAAACAATCACAACTTTATAGATTCATCTTTCAATGAGTTGGAGGAGAACCATAGGTGAAACGTTGTAACATGATCACCTAGATCTTTGCCAAGATTTACTTCAAATTTAAGTATTTCTAAGGGAAACTTAGTAGGCATAGGAGGCCAACATGGATCATGAAATATAGGATCGTTTAGCAACCTCGAAAAGTATGGAAGGTGAATATTTTCCAGAAAGGGTAACCTAGGTTGTGTAGGATTTAAAGGAAAAGAATAAAATGGATTTTGGTTGGCATCAGGTTGCCTGGAAAAGCTTGTGTGCTGACCAGGGTTCTGGTGCCACAATCTTTCCATAATTCTTAACAAACTTGCGATAATAACCTGTTAAGCCCAGAAATCCATGCAAGCTTTTGAGAGTCTTTAGGTGAGGCCAGTCTTGCATAGCTTCAATCTTTTTATGATACACCTTGAAGCTAGCCTCGCCAATGAGATGACCCAAGTACTCAAATTCTAGGGTTCCAAAATCACATTTATATTGTTTCAGGAAATGATGGTGCTGAGAGAGTATATGGAGAACTCAATCCACATGAGAAAGATGGTCTTTCTAGGTTTTGTTATAGATGAGGAAATCATCAAAGAAAAATAAGACAAAATGGTGGAGAAAAGGACAGAAGACATGATTCATGAGGCTTTGGAAAGTGGATGGATCATTACAAAAGACAAAGGGCATGACCAAAAAACTCATAGTGGCCCTCATGAGTTCTAAAGGAAGTATTAGGAATGTCTACCCCTTTCATATGGATATGGTGGTAGCCATAACCAAGATCAAGTTTAGTAAAGAATTGGGCACCACTCAATTCATCCAAGAGGTCATCAATGACAGGAATGGGAAATTTGTCTTTAATGGTGAGTTTTTTGAAGGCATTAAAGTCAGGACACATGATCCAAGAAAATTCTTTCTTAAGGACCATGACCACAGGAGAAGAGTAGGGGCTCATACTAGGGAAGATAACACCTACGTTGAGCAGTTCTTGAACCATTTTCTAAATTTCATTTTTTTGGGAAAAGGGGTGACGATAGGGACAGATATTTGGAGGAAGTCTTCCTCGGACAAGGGGAATGGAATGGTCATGAACACCATGGGAAGAAGGGAGTCACTGGGGAGTGGAAAAAACCACTTGATGTTTAGAGAGGATGGATTGGAGGTCTTGCGACACAAAGGGTGTATCAGTTGCTTGTATGTCATGGAGTTGGGAAATAACGCCAAAATGACCTTTTTGGAGAATATTTTCCATGTGATGGGAACTAATGATCTCAGGGGAACCAACGGTGATTCCTTGGAACTTATATTTTTGGCCCTCATGGTTCAATTTCATGGTTAATTCCTTAAAATCCATGAGAATGGGACCCAAAGTCCTTAGCCAGTATGAACCCAACACAATGTCACAACTACCCATGTTGATAGAAAACATATGAGATTTCATGTGGTAGTCACCAATTTGGAGACACACATTTTCACAATGTCCTCCACATTCCATGGACCTGCCATTGGAAATTATGATTTGGAAATTATTGACTGCATGGATATAGAAATTAGTTTCTTGGGCAATGCAACGATGAATAAAATTATGGGTGCTTCCACTATCAACAAGAATGATGACCTTTATATGCTTGATGTAACCAATTAGCTTGAGGGTTTGGGGAGTAGAGAAGCCAGTGAGAGAAATTAGGGAAATGATTGGTTCTACTTTGGGAGGGTCTGAGGGAGGGTTTATGTCTGTGGGTTCAGGTGACAAGACACAAGGGGAGCTCCAACATCCTATTCCAAAACATCCTCCAGATGGAAATACAAATATTTTGTTCCTTACACTTGTGTCCCGAAAAATATTTGTTATCACAATTATAACAAAGGAATTTCAGTTGGCATTCAGCCATTTCGACCCTTGTCAATTTTTGGATCTTTAGTGGAGTAGAAGGAGGAGTGGGATTTATTGTTTTAGTGCGAGGAATAAAGGAGGGTTTCCTATTTTGAGAAGAGACAACATGTTGTTCTTCCTTATCACGTTTAGTGGCCTCCACCCAACTCTGAGTCCGATCCATGAGGACATGGGAACGAATCTCATCCTTGAGGCCACTGATAAAACATTCTCAGAAAAAAGCATCAGACATGCCCTCTGTACGAAAATCTTGTCGCTTAAAAGAAGATATAAAGTCTTCCACTATGCCAGATTGTTTCAAATTTTTCAAACAACCTAAATGGTTGGTGTTAGTGTCAAAGCGTTCATAAATCTCTACCACAAAGTGTGTCCAAGAAACATACCCTTAGCGAGCAATTTTTCTCCATTGCCACCATTGTCAACATTCTTGATCTAGATGGAGAACACCATACCGAAGTTTGGGAAACTCATTCTTAATGTCGTACAAAGAGAAATAATGTTCCATTTGAGTTACCCAGCCAGTGGGATCTGAGCCATCAAATTTTTTCACATCCACACGCGGAAGGCATAGGTCACGCTGAAAGTGATGGGGATGAAAATTATGGGAATGAGAGGAAGTTTCAGCTTCAGTATGCAAAGGTGGGTCAAGTAAGGGAGGATCTGAAGGGATATGCAACTTGGTGCAGATCATCATAGTGATAGATTCAAGATGGGTAGTAATGTATTTCTTGAGGTCTTTTTTGAGTTCCTCGATTGAGGTGGCAATGGAGGAATGCATGTTTTTATTGATGGTGGAAATATTGGCACTGAGTTGTTTCACTTCTTGTTGGGTCTGATTGCAAGGTATTTAAGCTAGATTCCAAGGCTTGGTTGTGGGTATGGGCCATGATGACGAGGGAACCGAAAAGGGGCAGGTGGAGTAAAACATTTTTCTGAAAAATGATAGGTATGAATGTGATAAGGGCGAAGAGAGAAATCCAATGGAATAGGTCTCAAATAATGGTGCCACAAAATCCAGACTTGTTTTTTTTTTGAATACATGTAGAATTATACTCCGATATGAAGAATATTGCATTGATGAAATGCCCAAATTATTAATAAGGAATAAATGTGTAGTTATTTGGCAACTCGAATGCAGGAGACACAAATGTGTGGAAATATATCTTGTCTGTGTTGTTTTTTGTTTCTGTCCCCAAAGGTTAGGTATTCAAGGGTTCTATAGATAAGGGTTTTCCCTGTGTTATAACTCTTTGATATACGTGTAGGGTCCAACAATAGTACTGGACCCAATATATCAAGGTACCAACTAAGGAGGATAGACCATGCCCTTAGCCGTACTACCCGACCACCCAGGTAATAGAGAGTATCTTCCCGAGTGTTGTTCTCGGTGGCACTATAGCAGTCAGGAGACCGATCAGTTTATATAAAGAGGGCTTCAAAAAATATAGGCTGATCCATATTCAAGTGTTGTCTAATGTGATACCACTCGAAGGGGTACCAAAAAGGGTTACAAGGGTGGCCAACATATGTTCTCTTAAGTACCACTTGTATTTCCTATGTGTATTAATACGCGATTGCAGGTTTATGTGTGTAACGATAGATCTTTGTAGCTTAAAGACGCCAGAATATGTCTCTAACCTGAAACAAAATTAACCCACAATTTTCTTCTGAGGAAAGTTCTTTGATACCACTTGTAATATTCTAGATATAAAAAGTATGTAGAATAGAAATAAAATGTTGGAAATGGCAGATGAACAAAAATATAACCATAACAACACCACAATAATAACAAAATGATACCAGAATAACACCAGGAAGAGAACTTTGATTACTGAGAGCAGTGTTTACTTGCCTCTTCGAGGGGGGAACCTCCAGTTGAGCAGATCTCTATTACAATAATATCTAAGACAAAAGTTCTCATACTCTCGACTCCTATTTATACTAAATATGTCTATCAAAAGAACCATCTAGAGGAAGATCCTTCTAGAAGTGGAAGCTTCTATTAGGTCTTCTTACATTGGAATTATTCTTCCTTATTGATAGGCCTTATTAATATTGACCTTTATTACATCGGAATATATTATTCTACCTATGTGAGGTGTTAGGTCCCTAACACCATCGTATCTCACTGGTATCTGTAAATGGTTTAAAAAAACCATTGCTAGATCATTAAATTAATCATACTTCGAGCCATCAAGCTCAATGTACCATTTCACAACACCCCCTATGGGAATGCGTTGAAACAATCACAACTTTATAGATTCATCGTACAATGAGTTGGAGGAGAACCACAAGTGAAACATTGTAACATGATCAACTTGATCTTCGCCAGGATTTCCTTCAAATTTAAGTATTTCTGAGGGAATGTTAGTAGGCATAGGAGGCCAACATGGATCATGAAATATAGGATCATTTAACAACATCAAAAAGTATGGCAGGTGAAGAGTTTCTAGAAAGGGTAACCTAGGTTGTGGAGGATTTAAAGGAAAAGAAGAACATGGCTTTTGGTTGGCATTGGGTTGCCTGGAAAAGATTGTGTGCTGACTAGGGTTCTGGTAAAAAACAGGGTTTCCTTGGCCAGTAAAAGGGTTTTGTGCACTGGTCTGCATCATTGATATATTTGAATAATTTGATGACATACCTTGGGTAGGGATTTCTCCTTGCATGGTATTCCAAAAATCTTAGTTGGGGTTTCCCCCAACCGATCCTTGTAACATAGGAACATAACCTTTCCCGGGGTTCCTCTGAGCATGGGAGGGGTTTCCCCCGATCGACATCCCTTGCATAGATATAGAACACTACCAAGGATTTACAAGACCTTGATAGAAGAAGGCTCATGTCATCACTGTTATTGGATAAATCTGTAGGTGCAGACACTAACCGATCTCCCTAGATCCACATGGATCTAGAACAAAGAAAGACAGAACATGACTCTCTCCCTAGATTTTGACCATTGAATTAAATATGAGGCAAGAACAAATAACATACCTTATTATCGCTTCCTATGGTATTTGTTGCTCCCTCTTCACTCTAGTGCTCTCGTGTAGTCAAGACCAAGACAACACAAACCAACCAAAGTGAAGAAAGAACAATCTATTCAACAGTCAATCTATGTATATGATCAAGGAATTATACAATAAAGTGGAAATAGATTTATGGGAAAGGGACATATTACTATATCATATTAATGGAAAGTAAAGATTACAACCTGAGCTATGATTTCAAAAACTTCCTTTCGATGGCCCTTGGCTCTGACACACACACTTGATCACTTGCATGAAGAAGAACAACCCCTTTGGATAAACTTGCTGGAGTCTTCAAGTTGTTGTAGCTTCAGTCCTTCACACAATTCTTTCACCAATTCTCCAATGAATCTTGCTTAACCTTTTCCATGAGAATTCCCTCAATATATAGGAGAGAATGAATTAGTTACTTAGATAAGAATAATCCCAAAATATCAGAGAATCCAGTACTAGGATAACCATTCGAATGCCATCTCATCCTTCTAGAAGATTCCTTTCTAGAAGCATCGAGAATTCATCTTTTTCTTTGCTTTAGAGAGAGTTCGCACCCTAGCAGTTCAACACAGTGCGAACTTCTCACACCCTGGCTTAAGGCAGCCTATGAGAACCATACATTCTCACACCCAAGTATATTAGCAGCCTGTGAACAGTCTTCAAAAAGGAGTTTTATTGGGAGAGATGAAAGTAACTTTTTCTCAGGAGAAAGTTCTTATGAAGAGCCTGAGTACACCATCATCAATACATCATCATGATGACCAAAATCATGGGTAATAGAATTCCCCCCAAAGTATGAGGTTGGAATCAGTGACAGCCGAAAGACTTTGTAAGCTGCATGTGTGTGTCAAGAACCAGGAGCACACCTAATCGGAAACCTGCAAACAACCAAGCATCTGCAGAATATCATATATACCAATTTTGAGATAGGCATTCCCATACTCAGATCATAGACTGATGACATTATAGACATGGATCATAGCCACCAATCATACACTGTGGATCCATGCCATCAAAATATAGCATAGCCACCCGGAATACACTGTGGATCTATGTGAGAAACTTCAAATTAAGACGACATAGCCACGAGACATACACAGTGGATCTATGCGTCGCAAATTATGCATACCCCATCGCAATCTGGATCAAAAAGATGATATCCGGGGTCTTCAATCTCGTCGTCCAAAGTACGAATCTAACCATGTGATTACATGTGTCGGAGTTGAACATGGTAGAAACCACTTGATTACCGGTCATTGATGTAACCTTTAAAAAGTGCGAGGGAAATCACCATTGATATCAATGACTCCCAAGGTACCCTAGTACAATCCATCGAGTGTGAATGAATGAGTTGAAGTCGAACATTCAATGGAATCTTTCGATCAGGGGTCAATGATGTAAACCCACTATCGAAAGTGAGGAAACCTGCCATTGAGGCATGCAAGCTCCAAGGTACCAAAGAATTTCTAAGTCTTGATTCTGGATAATGATATGAAGTCAACGGAACAAAACTCATCACGGGAGGGCCTTGATGTATCCCCCATCAATGACACAAAATGAGTAACAAATTTTGAAAGTGAAACAAAGTAGGACTGGACACAGGGAAGGTTGACACGAAGAGAATGAACAACTGCAGATGGCTGACTCAATATAGGTTTCAGATGGACTTCTCTTGAACATATGAATGACACGACCATATGACCTTGTAGCAAATCGAATGAGAGACAAATGGATTTCCCAAACCGGCTTCAAAATGTGATGAATAGGGGGTGTCATGTTCAAGAGCGACACTTACTGCCAATTAATACGAAGATGAAAACACATCCCTTTCCCAAATTTTCCCCCACCATTTCTGGCGAGTACCTCTTTATTTTTACGCAAGCTTGAGGAGGATAACATATGCTTGTTGATGTAATCTCATCCTTCGGACAAGTCCCTTGGAGTATGTTTAATGAACCCTAAGAAGGAGTGGTTTGGTCCCATCACGGGTCTGGCAATGTTTGTTTAACGAGTCCAGAGCTAGAAAACTCGAAGGTTTTTCAAGATTATAGAGTTTGGAAAAACACTTAAAAGAGAACTCTCTCAGTTCCTTTTTCATAAAATAGTCTGGACGAGACCGAAAAAGAGAAAAATTATCGCTCACCAGATGCTTACTTCAAATACTTTATTAAGAGTGAAAGTAGCAAGGTCGCTCGACAATATTTTCATGTTTAGAGAGTCTGAAAAGAGATTAAAGAGGACTCTAGGGGGGTTCCTTTTTTGTATAACCTTGTTGAGCCTGAAAAAGTGATAAAAGTATGCTCGATCACATTCTCATGTATTTACGAGCGCAAGAACGGATAAAGACCACGCTCGAGGTTTTTATATAAAAACCATAAAAAACAATCAAAAACACGTGATAACAAATAAAAACATGTATGTATCCCTGTATTTGATCATCAAAATCATCACGCCTGCAAGAGTTACACTCAACATGACATTAAGGATTAGGGTTTAATCGATAAATAATCATAAAAAACCAAAACGATATAGTAAAAGTAAATAAAAGGAGTAAATACTCTTTTTACCACATCATTTTTACATTTCCACTATTGAGCTCAAAAAACCCCTCTTTTACCCTCCGAGTTCGGCGTCAGATTACGGGAGCTATGAGAGACCATTCAGCAAGCCGTCTGCGACAGTTAGGTAGGCTCTTCATCGTTAACACTTTCATGGTTTAATTTTGTAATTTCATTGGTTAAATTTTCATTTTTAAGTTGATTTTCCAAGCCCTACATGTGTGTTGCCATTCTTGCAGGCAGGCTATACGGGGCCTGCGAGAATGATGCATTCTCGCAAGTGGGCTTAAGGCCACCTGCGAGGTTCTCGCACTGTGCACACAGGGCACCTATGAAAACCGCAAGGCTCAAAAAAGTTTTTAAAATTTAGCCAATGAAAATGAATGAATTCATGAAAATAGTTGCTAATCTTCTTGTTGTGTCTCTTATGCAGATAATTAGCCATCAACATGGTGCTTGAATGGCACGAAAGGGAACATGAAGAAGATAATGCAATGGTTGAAAATCATCCACCTACTATATCTTCTTTGAGAGACTGTGGACTCTTGAAGTACTTTCGCATCCAAGGCATGAGGGCCCAATTCAGACTATTAGAATACCTGGTGCACATGTGGGACCCTGATCAACAGGTATTTCAGGTGGGAGTCCACACACTGTCCTTAGATATTGAGGAAATTTACTTTTTGACCGGATTGTCCCGGTGGGGGTACTATGTGAACCTGACAGGTAGCAGAGGTGGTGGGCTACAGATGAGTGAGTATTGTCGTATACACTGCGTTCCCGAGGCTGAGAGAAAGAAAGGAAAAGTAGCTATCTGGGGGGTACGAGATTTGACCCTCTGTACTATCCTATTCACCATAGTGCGGATGGATGGGAATTTTTCTCCTCACATGGAGTTACAGAGTTACTTCCAGTATGCTATTAAGTGTACTGAGCCTCGAGTGTTCAACTGGGCAGATGTTGTGCTTCGCAGTATAAAAAAGAAATTGACCAAGTGTAGACGCGGCAACCTGAAGCAATTCAGGTATGGATCTTTGTTGGTGTCCTTCTTCCTCGAGAGGGTCCCATTACTAAGGTTGCAGGTTGAATGGAATATACTGGGTCCCAGGGATCCAAGGATGCTGAGATGGTGTCGGCTTATGGCTCGACACGTAGCAGGACCGATCATCAAGTATGATGATACTTTCTTTGATTGGATTCAACCATAGTTGTTGATGGTTGACGACTATGCTTATGCCGGCTTGGATTTTCGAGGAGATCCAGATTTAGCACTGCCAAAGGATGCTCAGTGGGGGGACCTTGGTAATAAGTACACACATTTTCTCTTTTTAAATGTTTTTGAATTTTTATCATATTCAAATGTTTTTGTTGTATATGTTCGTCCAAAGGCTAATACAAAACCATTTGTTGATAACACAGATGTTGGACCTTACACACCTCCTGACACTTCTCCCATCTAGTGGTGAGGAGAGGTAGCGGAAGCACCACAGTATGCTGAGGATTATCAAGTGGTGGAACAGAATCTAGAGGGCCTGTTTGCAGACATTCCAGACATGACTCTGGAAGAGGTTCCACGACGCGATCAATGTCATACTGTAGGGGTATCAGCATCTATGAGTCGACTGCTCTGTAGGGATGCTAGGGAAGTTGTGTGTTGCCGTGAACGTCATCCATGACGTCACTTTGTAGAAGGTATGAGCTTCAGATTTTGACATTTTGGTCTTCGGACAAACTTTTTGTAAAAAACTCTTTTATATCATTATATATACATACGGCTTCTATCGGTTTACCTTATATTGTGTGAATAATGATGTGATTGATTTATAAATGATTCAAATGTCTGTCCAATACATAATTAGGCAATGCATCTGTTAATGTATTTAGACATCTAGGAATATGTTGATATTCAATGTGATCAATTTAACGTTCCAAGAACCGAATTCGCAAATACACCTGTAACAAAGTAGGACTTCGAATAGAGTAGATATTACTTAACTGTAGTACTACAAGCTACGAGTCAAGTCGCACAACCAAATGACGAATTCCGAGCAAGATAACATCAACCAATAATTCAATAACGGTGCTATACTTTGCAATGTTGTTGGTCGCACGACCAAGGCACGCACCTCGTAAAGATACAAGTTCATTTGTTGGGGCATATATTGCCCACACAACAGAAGCAAGGTTCTAATTATTACAGCTAGCACCATCAGCGAATCCAATATAGGGTAGCGAAGACTCCGACATCTGGAAATCAAACACAATGTCACATAAGGGCAGAGACTAGATAACGACAAAAGAAAGCTATAGTAACACACACAAAGTATGATACATTAAAATACAAGTACTTGTGCACAAATGATTTATGCATAGTACTTCTTCAAGTACAACCCATTCCTGGGTTCACTCAAAGGGATACCATCGTAATCTACCAACTCATATGCTCCCTTTTCCAAAACTCGGCGAACAATATAAGGACCTCGCCACATGGGTTCAAATTTTCTAGCTCCTACCACATCTCGATCATGTTCATAGAGAAGAACAAGATCACCTTCAGAGATAATGCGAGGCTTGACATTCTTGTCATATTGGGCCTTGACACGTTTTTTCTGGGCTTCTATTACTAGAGTGGTGTCACGTCGAGTTTTGTCTAATCGCATAAGATACAATAGACGTTCTTCTTCAGCAGAAGTGTTGGGTATTAGTTCAACAGGTAGCTTCAGAGAGGGTATCTCGCATTCTATAGGAAGAATGGCTTCCACACCATAGACTAACCGAAAAGGCGTAAACCTAGTAGCGGACTTGACAGATGTCTGGTATGCCCACAATGCCGAAAACAACATTGTGTGCCAACTTGTTTTATGAATCCCTATCATTCATTGAAGCATAGTTATGAGAACTTTGTTAATCGCTTCAACTTGACCATTAGCTTGTGGATAATAGGGCATTGAGTTATCATGGCGAAGACCCAACTTTTCCGTAAGTTCAAACATCATAAAATTCCTAAAGTGGCTACCGTGATCAGTGACGATAGCTTGGGGAACACCAAAATGAGCTATGATGTGATTAAAAAGAAATAAGGTCGCGGTCTTTCCAGTGTTGTCAAATGTCGGCATCGCCTCAGCCGATTTCGTAAAGTAATCAACGGCTACAATGATGTAACTATGCCCCCCGGCTGAGTGAGAGTGACAAGTCATGAAATTGATGCCCCATTTCGCAAAGGGACCAACTGAGACCACAAGGTGAAGAGGAGTAGGATGTGACCGAATTTTCTGATTGTAGGTTCGGCAGGCATGACATTTCTGAATGGAAATAATGTAGTCATTAAACAAAGAAGGCCAAAAATACCCTGTGCATAAGATCTTCTGGGCAGTAGCATACCCAGACATATGACCACCACATGCTTCGGAATGGAAGTCATTCAGAGCTTTCTCAGCTTTGTCAAATGTTAGACAACGTCGAAAAACAGATTCAATGCCCCAACGATAAAGAGTATCGCCGAGGATAATGTATTGACGAGCTTGATAACGAATTCGACGTCGGTCAGTACTAGACAAATGTGGCCGGAAAGTCTGGGTTTGGATATAGAGAATGATATCCCCATACCAAATATCGTCAGTGCTAATAAGGAAAAGAGATTCATCGGGTAATGAATCAACTGCTACAGTTTCCATTGCAGAATGGGGAAAATCGCATATAAACTCAGCAAAAAATAATGACTTTTTGGACTTGGCGCGGTCGAATTCCAAGTCAAACTCCTGGAGTATCACAAACCATTTGGATTATTTCCCCCCTAGCAATTGACGTGTCAAAATATGTTGCATAGGGTTGTAATGAGAAATCACCGTAGTCTTGCGTGAGAGGATATAGTGTCGGAAACGTTGGACAGCTTGAATGGAAGCCAAGGCCAGTTTTTTGACATGTTAATATTTGATTTCAGTTAGTGTGAGACTTCAAATCAAGTAGTAAATAACATGTTCGTCGTGTGCATCATCCTCTTGGACAAGAACCATGCCAATAGTGTACTCCGAGGTAGCAAGATAAAGGAAATAATCACGACTGTAATCGGGAGGAAAGAGAAGAGGAGCTCACATTAGGGACAACTTCAAAGCTTCAAAAACATTATTGGCAATGGTATCCCAGACAAACTCTGAATCTTTCTTTAATAGTTGCATAAAACCACGAGTGATCTTGACGTAATTAGGGACAAAACGACGAAGAAACTTTGCTTTCCCCTGCAAACTTTGCAACTGGTGCAGTGTAGAAGGAGGAGGGAGATTAAGGATCGCCTCAACCTTCAAAGGATCCACCCAGATCCCGTGACACAAAACAATAAAACCTAGAAGACGGTCGGATTCTACGCAAAAAACGCACTTATGAGGATTTAAACGTATACGATAGAATTGACAGCGAACGAAAATGGCTCGGAGGTGGGTAGGGTGATCGAATATGCGCATAGAATGAGTGGGTAAATCATCCAAATAGGGTTGAACGATGTGCTTGATATCATGAAAATCATAAGACATAGCACGTTGAAACATCACGCCAACATTCTTGAGACCAAAAGGAAGTTTACGATAGGCAAAAGTACCCCAAGGACAAATAAAGGCAGTCTTATATTGATCCTCGAGAGCAATGTTAATTTTATTATAGCTAGAGAAACCATCCATGAGAGAGAAGATTTCACTTCCAGCGCAGTCATCAACAATCTGATCGACGAAAGGGGTAGGAAAGTTGTCTTTGGGACAAGATTTGTTAATATCCCTATAATCAACACAAACACGAATGGTGCCTCCTTTTTTTTCAATCGAGACAGGATTGGAAACCCATTCTGCAAGAGCCACCGGATAAATAAAGTCGGCTTTCAGAAGTTTCTCAACTTCGAGTTTGATAACAGCCGCTTTACGTGGGTGAACTGGACGAAGGCATTGCCGGACTGGTTTAGCACTAGGGTATGTCTTTATCTCATGTACAACAATTGCAGGGTCGATACCTGGCATCTCTTCGTAACTCCAGGTGAAGATGTCACAAAATTCTTTGAAAAGAGACGTATAGGTGATGATTTCGTTAGAAGAACACGAAGCTCCAATATGGACATTTTCGACAATCCCAGGTTTTATGGATATGTCAATGGGAATCGTGGGTGAGATATTACTTAAGTTCCCTTCATCAAACACATAGTATGTAGTCACGGGAACCATCGAGATGACAACAACGGTCGACGTAGTCAAAATCCGTTGGTAGTTCTCAAGAGTGTGTTGTTCTAGAAAGAGTATGGAACGATGATGCCCATCGTCCCAAGGGGTGTCCTCCATGACAGACATGATCATCTCGTTAGTGGGAAAAATAACACAAAAAGGATCCGGAGACAACTCATCAAGAGAGGGGGTATAAGGTGTTGCCAATTGAATGGCCTGATAGGCAGATTCAACTGGACTTAACGGCATTGCGTCGCCGAAACGAAGATGATCTCTAGGGTCAGGGGCAATCCAAGGGTCGTGAGATGCAGGAAGTTTGTAAGGCATGGTGGAGATCATGTAGATCATGTTGATAGAAGCAACTGACGATCATGTAACATCGGGTGGTGGAATGGGGAAAGTACCCATTAACGAGGAGTCCTTTAGAAGGCCTACACTGACATTCTCATAACTCGACGGGATTTTAGCAATAAATGGTACATTGCCAGTATGAGTATCGAAATTGAAGAAGGCAAGTTGGTCGACAGTAATAACCTTTCCTTGATGAGGGAAATGTACTACATGGAAAAGTGTCGACACAACGATGCGCATGGAATCGATCCAGCTACGACCAAGCAAAAGATTATAATCAAGTGGAGCATCAAAGACTTCCACTTCAACTTGGACCATATTACCTTCTAGTGTAATGGGAAATGAAGGAAGAACACTATAGGGCTTAAAACCAGAGCCATTGAAGGCTTTAAGAGTGTTTTTTGATTCATTCAAGGGAGGAGAGCCAATGGCTTTCCAACAAGAAAAAGACATTACACACGTCGAGGCACCCTCGTCGATAACAGTTCAACAAATTTTCTTGTCAGAGACAACAACCTGTATCTGGAACGTGAGTTGAGGGGGTAACCTTGGAATGTGATCATCCAAGTCAAAGACTATTAAATTCGTATCTGTTGGGTCAATTCAATCAATAGCTTTCAACAGTGCCTTCCGTTGTACAGGACAAGTTTGAAGGACTTCAAGGGCTGACATCGCAGAAGGTGCTTGAGCCAGATATTCAACAATGCTGTAGTTCTAGGCTGCATGAGCATGAGGATTGAAAGCCGATTTCCAAACGACGCCCTTAGGGGGGGGTCATAGAACTGTGTCGAGGCTCGGTCGTTCGATATGAAGAGGACCGTTTGTAGGTAGAGTTGTGGGATAAGATTGTACCAAAGAAGGGGGTAAATCGCCAACCTTCTCCTTAGCTGGAGAATAATATTTGGCTCGAGTAGTGAGCACAACGTTGTTCTGCTTAGAATCACCAGTACACATCAAAACATAAGATGTGGTAGAAGACGAGGGTTGGTCATGGATGACCAACTGATCCTGTTGTTGAGATGAGAAGGGTTGGGACAAGACAGCCGGTGGAGTTGGTTTCAGAGCTCCCTGAAGGAACTTAGTGACCTCGGTACGCCATGGACAATCCTTCGTGTAGTGATCATCACCACAGATAAGGCAAGGGTATCGGGGTTTGCGCTTATCCCGGACATCAACAGGAGTAGTTTTAGGTTTCTCTACTTGAGTATTATTTTTTCCCTCCTTATTCTTGCCTCTCCCCTTTTTAGATTTTTTTTTACCGGCTGGGGTAGATTGGATAGCATTTACCTCAGAAATTTTGACGGTGGGAGTGGCAGGAGACAGAGCATTTTTAACATTAGAAGAAGTAGATTTAGGGGTTTTGCTTGAAACAAAATGTGATTGGAATTGGGCAGTACCAATCACACCATCAGTTGCATGTGAGGCAACTGGAGCAGTTGAAGTGATGGAAGTATTAGGACGAGGTAATTCAGGTAGTAAATCGTAAAGTGTTCCCATTTGCGAATAAACGAGATCAATATATTGAGCACGAATTATAGCCTGCTCCTCCGTGACAATGCCACCCATGGAAATGTCCTTACCAATTTCATTCACAAAGCATTTGGTAAACCATTCTGCCAGTAATTGATCGGGGAGTTCAATTTTAATGAGATGTCGTCGCCTTCGCCACTCATGGATATGATCCGATATATGAGTGCCTTTAGTCTGTTTGAAGGAAGTCAAAATCTCAGTCCCGATATCATAACGGATCGGTAACTGGTAATGTGTAAGGAAATCCATAGCTAGGGAGTTGAAATCAGAGAAGAAACCTCATGGCAATTCGATATACCACTTCACAACAGAACCAGTAAGGGTTCATTGAAAAAGACATAAACGAATAGAGTCATCCATCAACGAGTTGGATGAACACCATAGATGAAAAGTCATAACGTGATTGTTTGAGTCCTCTCCCACTTTGCCGTCGAATTTAGGAATGTCCGATGGAATCTTGGCTAGGATAACAGGCCATTGGGGAGAGTGACGAATAGGATCATTTAAAATCCTTGACAAATCCGGAAGATCCAAAGTGGCAAGAAAGGGTAACTGTCAATTCACCTGTGGGTACTGGTGGCTTTGGGGAGGAAGCCCTATCGACAAACCAGTAGGACCATACGCAGTCTGCATATAATGTGAAGACCCAGGCATATTCGGTGGTGGTTGGACAGGATAGTAGCTCATCGTATTATACCCTAGAACAGGGGATTTTGTTTGAGCATAGACCCCCAAATGGGATTAAACGAACCTGGATATGGTTGTCCCATGCTAGGGGGTGTTACAGACGCAGTTGGAAACTGTTTCCCCCCAGTCGATTGAGGAGGATTTTGAATCAATTGATTCCAATACCGGGCCAAGGAAGGAGGTAAGTTCTGCCCAAAAGGTGGGGTTGCCCCTCCCATTGAAGGTGGTGTACCAATGGAGAGCAATGTTCCAATTGGCATTTTCCAACTGAGAGGGGTTGAGTTATACTACCTTGAGGAACTTGTCCACCAACTGGAAATTGATAACTTGGAGTGAATGACGAAATAACGCTACTAGGGTTAGGATTGCCAGTAGAAGACGAAGGAGGTCCTCCAAAAGGAAATTGAGGGAGTGTTGGAATAAAACCGAGAAGAAAATGCCCAGAAGAAGAGGGACCAATAGGAGAAACAAATGGTGTTTACGCAGGAGTAGAAATGGAAGCATTCAACGCATGGTATCCAGGTGGTAGTGTCAGATTGACATTAGGCGTACGCGGTGTGTGGATAGGAGAAAGACTAACCGTAGGTAACCCGGTTGGAACACTCATAGTAGTTGCAAGATGGGCCATTTCGGGAGGGACAGTAAAGTGATACGCGGTAGTCAATGGTACTGTCTCGAGATTAGAGATCTCAGAAATTACAGGGGAGTTGATCTCAGAAATCATAGGTGAACCTGGACCAAAAATGTCACGTCGAAAAACACCTGTAGATCAAAAAGGATCTTGGCCTTCTATACCGGGAAAGGGTCCAGTCGGAGATCCGAAATACACAACAATTAAGTCTCCAAAAGAGTCTTCTCGCATAAAACATCTCTCAGAATCAGGGTTAAGTCGAAAGTCCTCTCGAGTATTTGTAATGCGAAAGAATTATAGAGAGTCAGTGTGTTCCACTTGGGGTGTGGTGACGACTGGGACTTCACTCTGCCAAGGAAAGCCTCCAGGTGTGCTTGTGGGTAAAGGTTGAGAACCTTCCAGATGCTCTGGAGATAAACCTTGCATTCTACGTGAACGTCGTGGAGGAGCTATTGTAAACGAGTGACAAACTTCATGAAGAAAATCCTATGGTCAACTTCGAGAAACAAACAACACGCACTAGTAAACAAAATCTAGGAAGCAACACCAGGCAAACAAAACCTT
>JZKD02S1900165.1:469112-490529 GCA_000966675.3 Picea glauca
AGCCAATCAAAATTAATGCATTGCAAGTTCAGCGAAATCCATTTTCAAAATCGATCTAAGAATGTCAAATGAGTATACCAATGTGTGCGAGTGTTATACCATATCGTTCAAACACTGACATGTAGTTCAAAACCCACAATCATGCTCCCGCCAATGCATTAATCAAACGTTTAACTAAGGTGTCAAATCAATATTGCATACAATTGATATGCCAATGGCTATGATAATGATCAACAATAAGGATCACCAAAGATAAATCATGACCTTGACGCAATTCAATGAATCAATGTTTTAGGCAAGTCATGAAATGCAAATGCAAAGGCTAAATGTTTCCAATAAAACTGAGTTATAGAATCCATCGTAGTATGAAACCGATCAAAGGATATTGCTGATAATGTGAAGATCAATAAAAAAAACAGGCGCAATAAGCATGATGACACAAAAGATATCGACAGTTCAGATAGTTATCAAAATGTGACCTCGAAGGGAGAAATTTTCATGCTTACAATTGTGAAGACTTAGCGAAGACAAGCGTGTGAAAAAGGCGCGAAGAATAAAGGCATCATTCATTTGAAATTTGCGGCAAAAAAAACAATGTTTGTGAAACATTGGTGTAGGCAGCTGATGAGGTAATGAAAAATGTGAATTGGCTGCCAACAAGTGCACAAGTTTTAACCCTTGTGTACACAAGGAGAATGGGAAAATATTGAGGATTGGGATTGCCAAAGAGGCGAAGTATAATCTCAACCATTCGATCATTCGAAGGAGATCTGAGCCGTTAGATCATCCGAAGAAAATCTCAAGCATGGGATCAGCCAAGAGAATCTGACCATCAAATATCGTGAGTTCAGGAGGAGGAAAGTTTGAGACTTGAAACTCCCGAAGCACGAATAACCGAAGAGACGAGAGTCGTCAATCTGCGACGGGACACTTGTCAATATATCGCGAGCTCCGGGAAAATTGTATTGAACCTCTAAGTTGATATTTGAGATTTGCAAAGCCCGAAGAGTCGAAGTAGATTTGAGCCATTAGATCACCCGAAGTGAATATGAGTCGTCAGACCAAGAGAGGAGATGTGGCGAAGATATGAGCACTTCGGGTAAAGTTTTGGAGTGATTTATAACCATCAGATGCAGGGGAGACATGGAGAAAATCCATGTACTCTTGGTAAAGTCTCAAAGTAAAACTTATTCATTGATCCAAGGAGGACACACATCAGTGGATTATAGGCTCTGGATAGAAGTCATTGGAGGAAGGCGAGGTTTGACATTTGATATTTTTGAAGCCTGAAAATCCAAAACGACGAGAGTCTTCGATGTGAAGGTGGACACGTGGTAGCAGACCTAGAACTCTAGAAGAAAAGCGGAGGATATCATGACCGTAGGTTCAAGGAGATAGCTGGCAACAGATCGTTAACTCCAAAAGATTGTAATATAGAGAGTAGTGAGGTTTGATATTTCAAATGCCTGAAGCCCAAAATGAAGAAGGTGATCTCAACCATTGATCGAGAAGGGGAAGATCCGGTCAGTAGATGTGAAAGGCGCAAATCTGAGCTGTTGGTTCAAACGAGATCGTCAATATCGTGAGATCGAAGATCTCGTAGCATATCAGGGATAGGAGTTGCACAGACTTTAAAGGCCATAGCCTGAGGACACATGTGAAGAAAGGGGATTCGATAGTATTTATTAATCATGGATCATCGCCGAAAGTGAGAAATCTATGGACGGGAAGGATTGCGGAGCCAAGACATGCTCAGACATTAATTTTTCTTGAGTGGGCTGCAATTAGAACCATGGTATTCACAAATGGATACGTGGCAGCGTGAGGAGGACTGCGGGGCAAAAAGTGAGTTGGTTTGAAACCACTATTTTCGTGCCCACAATCACACATTAGCACAAGGACACGACCCAGGGTCGTATGAAGGAGGGGCTAACACCAAAGGGGCTTACGCCTGAACTAGTGTTTTGGGAGCATGAGGAAATTAGCCCATGGGTTTAACAGACCTGTTATCTTCTAAAATTACACTGCTAAGTTTTCAAATTTTAGGTGATACGAATGAGTCAAAACAATTTGTTTCTAAATTTTTTAGAGTACATTAGATGGTCTATTTTTGAAGTCTAAAGTCGAAAGAATCATCACTTCTAGTCTTGGCTTTCGAATTTTGAAATCACAAGTTACGGTGGTTAAAGGGGTCTATCAAATGACTTTTTAACCACCAAAAGTCAACCTTTCCGGTGTATAAGAGGCATCTAGCAAAAGGCCCATAACCATCGAAAGCATTTCCATGTTCAATTTAAAAAAAACCCTTGTGCTTTCGCACGAGCCAGATGTCAAGCCTAAGATTATGTATCAAAGCGCATATTCCTTAATTTACCAATGTCCCATAACCAAATCCTATGTCCACGAGTGTTAGCTAACTCACAAGTAATACACATGCACAATTCTCATAATAACCTACAAGCCAACACTTATGACAGGTAAATACATCAAGCTATGTGCTAACTAAGTCAAAGCCACCATCCAGGTCACGTCCACATGTCAATTCATATCCATTAACCAACAGATAAACTGAGTCCACCTACCACTCATTCGATCTAAATGGATTCCACCTGCCACTCATTCGATCCAATCCGAGCCACAAGCCAAACATAGGCAGTTGACAGGTGCCAAGGGATGGAGTTTTTCTTATGATTGTACAGGCGTTTAAGGAGCTCCATTGCCAGGTATCAGGCCACGAGTTAAGATAAAACTAAAATCTCACGTAGATGTCCAATGGTGAAGGTAGTTTGGATAAAAATCATTTGGACAGGTTGAAGATATCTGGCCACCAATTGAGCCACGATTCAAGTCATGAACCAAGCCACAGGTCAATCCATAGGCTTAAGCTACAACACACATAGCCCAAAACAAAGTACCCGAGCGCTAGGTTAAATCCATATGAAGGCAGCTGGCTATAAGGAAGACCCACGAGACAAGCATATATAAGGGTAAGGTACTGGATCAACGCATTGTCTGTTAGAAATGGATGACGAATAGCCATGGTGTCGGTGGAATCTAGTTCGATTTGCTTCAGAGATAACAAAATTTTTCACAAGCAAAAGCATCTGGAGTGAATCCTGGTCATCTATCCTATTTCAAGTTTTGTGGTCGTGTTATTGGTTTGGCATTGATGCATAGGGAGAAAATTGACATGGTCCTAGCTCGAACATTTTTCAAACAATCGGCTGGTCTCTCTATCTCCTAGGAAGATACACAAGATGCAGATCCATTCTTGTTTTCAAGTTGCAAGAAAATCTTGGAAATGGATCCAGATAGTCTAGACAAAGATGTACTAGGACTCACGTTTGTGATACTAGTTGCAGAACAAGTTAAATGCTTTGTTCAGGGATTTTCTGATTCGATTGGGAATTCAACACTCCAATAGTTTCTTCGATCTTTAGAACCTGAAGATCTGGATCTAATGTTGTATGGAAAGGGTCATGATTTATGTTTACAGGATTGGAAAGACCATACAGAGTATCATGAGTACACCGAAGATGACGATCAAATTATTTGGTTCTGGCAGGTGGTCAATGGAATGCCAATGGAGCAATGCAGAAGGTTAATTTTCTTTTCAACCTCTCTAACCCACCTGCCACCAGAGGGATTTTCAGGAATTCCTTCAAAGTTTCATATTCACAAGGCCCATACCGACCTAAGCTGGATTCCCATAGCACATACATTGCATGACGATATCATGATGAGGATGTTATGGTTGCTGTTATTTTGGGCACTGGTACAAATGCCTGTTACGTGGAACATGCAAATGCAATCCCAAAATGTCAAGGTCTTCTCTCAAAATCTGGTTATATGGTTATCAATACAGAGTAGGGTAATCTTTGGTCTTCTTATCTCCCAGTAACAGAATTTGATAAAGCTCTTAATGCTGAAAGTGTAAATCCTGGCAATGAACAAAAGCAAAGACATGAATACAACCACATGTAGACACTCAGCCAGATATGAATTTGCAGAAGAGTAGTCATCCTGTACATAGTCATGAACATTTTCAGCATCTTCCACCTACTGTTGTGGTTCAGGAATACCATTTGCAGCTTCATAAACAACAACAACAAAGGTCACATCAGTTTAAATAACAGACACCAAAACGACATCAAGGAATTTCATAATTGCAACAACTAAGGTTATTTTTGGGTTGGCTTTGGGATACAAATCTGTTATTATTCCTGTATTTTCTATTACAGTAAGCATTTTTGTCAATTTAGTTTGGCTTCCAGGCATGGTATTACAGTAGCCTCTTTGGGCATGCTTAGTATAATTGCAACGGGATTGGCCATCGATGCATATAGACCTATTAGTTGAATTGTTGGGGCAATGCTTCCTTATTGCTTCTCTGCCATGACAATGAAAAGTGTGGGTAGTGCAGCCTTGAAAACGGTTGAAGAGGGTAGGAGGAAATTCAACACCATCCCAGGTCTGATGAAATATTTGAAAATAAATGGTTGCACAAGAAGCAAGGAATACATCTACTTCTAGGACTCTTGACCTCGTAAGAGAAGTAATTTTCTCTCTGTTATTACAGGTGGTGAAAGCTGAAATAAAGTGAAAGCTAGAATTAAAAAGACCTAGCATTCTACAGTAAATGGATTTCCATCTTAGCAAGTTGAGAATACATTCATGTTTAGCATCTCACACGAGCTTTTGTGATTTTATAAGTAGCATATTTCAACTTGAGGGGTGAAGCTTGAACACTTGGCAGAATAATTACCAGTCAAAGATCCATCCAAATTCCAGATCCTCATTCTTAGTAGCTAATGATAAATGTTCAAGCTGTGCTTTCGGTGGTTTAGGTGAACAAAATGATTGTTCATTAACCACCGAAAACAGAACTTTCGGTAGATAATTCACTCAACAACTTTCTAGGTTAACCACCGAAAGCCTATCACTACCAGAATGATCGAATTTTTGCACAGATCGAGGTTTTTCTGATCCAAATCATTTGAAAACACTCATGATGGATAGATGATGAATTATATATTCAGTTTCAAGATTCATTTTTGGTACATAAGGATTAGAAAGGGTAGCCAAGTTGATTTTGGCACCTATTTTGGTGGAAAGAGATTGGATTTTCTGCCTATCTCAACAAATTCGAATTTGTATCTCTTGGAAGAGTCATCACCCAGCCTTGGAAGGCTATTCTGCACTACACCACGACTCTACAAGGGATGAAGACCATGAAATCTGGGATTGACCTCATTTTTGGGGATCATTCCATATCTTTGGCAAACTGAATTTTGACTTTCTATCTTTAGCATATTTGATCCATGCTTTTAGGATCTCAAAATTGCATTGTAAAGCTATAAAGCTGAAGGTAGAATAGGAACTAAAGGGTGGATTTTGGGTTCTATATGCTGCTACTGTAAATGAGACTCATTCTTAATATATGAAACATTGCAAGCTTCATTCATCTGTGTTTTTAGACCTTTCTTTTCTGTTCTATGATATCTTATAAGTGAATGATTTCTTTATTGATGCTTATTAAATCTACATGTGACTGTCATCTCACTAATTGATTGATTGAGTTAAGAATCATAAGTTATTTCCTTAGTTTTTAAACCCATTGTGCTTATTGTTTTATATGAGTATAATCTGGTTCAACAACTATCTTCTGTTCTATTTGATCAACCCTTGTCTGATTGCATTCTTAGAAGGCCTTGTGATATTTGATATTACTAGACAGTCTTAAAGACACAGTCCAGCCCCTAGATATTCATCTTGATCCAAAAACCACATCAATTATTAAGAAAATAGTTTCCAAAAAGGTTGAGTTACCAGGCATCTCTGACTTACAGCCTAGGAGAGTTTCTTGGAGTGATAACAAGACCTACGCACAAAAGGAAAAAGGGACTTGTGTATATTTGATTTGGGTTCAAAGAGGAACTTGAGGAGTCAATTTGACTCTGCAGTTAGAAATATCCTAGACCAGGAGGTCGCAGAACCCCAGGAGAGTAGGGGGTTGCATCAACCCTCCTCCTCCAAAGGAATTATCCTTTCACTATTACCTACCAACACAACAAGCGTTTGTTCAACCATGGAAGATGGGATGTCATCATTTCATTCGCCCGAACATCCGAAGGAAGTGTTGGGCAGTTGAAGAAAAACATAGCATATAACAAATCATAAAATAAGCAAGATGAAACACACATTAAACCAAGCACATCATTCATACACTTGACAAAGTGAATTATGTGGAAACCCAAATCGGGAGAAAACCATGGGAAATGATTATCAATCTTCTTCTTATTCAAGGGAGAACTACAGTAGCCTTCTTAGGCATACAATCATCCTCTCCTCACACACTCATTGCTCCTAGATCGCATTGTACTCTACCTCTATGGGTATGCTCGTATATATAACATCTATCACTCAATTACACATAATGATCATGAATAGATCACATAGTTACACAAAAAATTCATAAATACATTGCATGCATGTGCATGTGCATCTACATCTACATGTGAACACATGAGGAAATTCGTTGGCATGTTTCCAACAATATCCACCTTGACAACAATTTACCTGATATATTATGCCCTTAATTAATTTATCACCTTTTCTACAAACCAAGAGAAGCCAGACACCACCGTAGCTTCTCTAAAAAAACTGGTTTTGTAAACATATCTACAAAATTCACTTTTGTATGGACCTTTTCCAGAGCCATTCCACCTTCATCAACAACCTGTCTTACAAAATGGTACTTAACAGAAATATGTTTCATCTTACTGCGATAAGCTGGATTTTTAGCCAAATGAAAATCACTTTTACTATCGCAAAATACTTTCACCTTGTCATGCATCCTTCCAAACTCACCCAACAGACCCTGTAACAAAATTGCCTCCTTGCATGCATGTGAAGAAGCCATATACTCTGCCTCAGTAGTGGATAAAGAAACTACATTTTGAATCTTTGACATCCAACTAATAGGTCCTCCTGTAAGAGTAAAGACATATCTTGAAGTGGATCTCCTTTTTTCCAAGTCACCTGCAAAATCTGAATCTACATAACCGCAAATTGAATCTCTGGAACCATCATAGGTGATAGAATAACTACTTGTGCCTCTAAGATATCGAAGCACCCATTTCACTGCTTCCCAGTGCTCTTTTCCTGGATTTTCCATGTATCGACTAACACCACCAACTGCATGTGAAATATCTGGTCTAGTACTCACCATCACATACATCAAACTTCCCACTGCATTAGCATATGGTACACGAGACATATAATCATTTTCTTCATCATTACTAGGGCATAAACCTAAAGAAATATTTAAATGGGAAGCCAAAGGGATCTGTATGGGTTTCACATTATTCATACTGAATCTCATAAGTACTTTCTCCACATACTTCTGTTATGATAACCACAACTTACCATTTTTTCTGTCTCTGTGTATCTCCATGGATAAGATTTGTTTTTCTACTCCTAGATCCTTCATATCAAATGCCCTAGTCAACTGAGCCTTTAACCTGTTGATTTCAACCATGCTCTTTCTTGACACAAGCATATCGTCAACATATAACCCAAAAATAATGAACATGCCATTTTCCAACTTTTTAAAGTAAACACAATCAAACTTCTTGTACCATTGCCTGGGAGACTGTCTCAGGCCATACAATGACTTCTTGAGTTTGCAAACAAACCTCTTATTGCGATCCTGAACAAACCCTTCTAGTTGTTCCATATATATATCCTCATCTAAATCTCCATGTAGAAATGTTGTTTTAACATCTAGCTACTCTAACTCAAGTTCAAGTAAAGCAGCTAGTGCTAACACAATACGAACTGAAACAATCTTCACAATTGGTGAAAATATCTCATGAAAATCAATACCTTCCTTTTGAGAATACCCTTTTTCTACCATTCTTGCTTTATACCTTTTTGACTTTATCATCATCACCCTTTTTCAGTTTGTAGACCCACTTGCAACCGACAACATTCCTATCCTTTGGAAGTTCTACCAGGTCCCATGTTTTATTCCTCTCTAAGGAATCCATGTATTCGTTCATAGCTTTCTTCCATTGAGCACTTTCATATACCTTAATTGCTTCCTTAAAACAACTAGGTTCTCCATCAATAGAAACCAAAGCCACCGATGAAACATAATCACCATACCTTGTAGGAGGATTCCTGACCCGTGAAGATATCCTCAGAGATGGTTGAGGCATATCCTCAGTTTCCTGGATATTTTCTGCATCTACATCTTCATCTTCTTCTTCTGGAACTTCTTCATGCTCTTGCGTTTCTGAAGATGGTTAAGTTTCCAAATCAATTTTCTGAACTTGCGGTACCTGTACTTGTTTCACTTCTATATCTACCAATTCTGATTTTAAGAGTGAGGATTCATCAAATACTACAACTCTGCTTATGATGAGTTTGTGGGAAGTAGGATCCCACAGTATGTACCCCTTAAATCCATCACCATAACCAACAAAGAAATGTTTCTTTTATCTAGGATCTAACTTAGAACGTTGATCTTTAGAAATAAGAGCATAAGCATCACAATCAAATATTCTTAGATTTGAAAAATCACACAAATGACATGTCCATACCTCTTCTAGAATCTTACAGTTTATTGCAGTTGATGGTGACCGATTTATCAGATAGCATGTTGTAAGAACTGCTTCTGCCCACAATTCTTATTGAATATTGGCATTACTGATCATGTTTCTTGCTCTCTCTAGAAGATTCCTATTCATGTGTTCAGCAACACCATTTTGTTGAGGAGTATAAATCGTGGTCTTATGTCTTTCGATCCCAGCTTCCTTGCAATAGTTCTCAAATTCCATATATGTGAACTCATCTCCATTATCTATCCTTAAACAATTGATTGACCTATTAGTGCTCTTTTCAACCAAATCTTTGAATTGCTTAAAAGTATTAAATACATTATCTTTTATTTTAAGTAAATAAACCCAAACCTTTCTAGAGTAATCATCTATAAATTTCACATAAGATGATGATCCTCCAAAAGAAACTGTAGGGGATAGTTCCCAAACATCTAAATGAATGTAATCAAGGATACCTTTTCTTATATTCCTTCTTGTTTTAAACTCATGTCTACTGTTTTCCAAAGACACAATACTTGCAAAAATTCAAATTCAGAAACTTCAAACTTGGAAGTGACTTACAATCAAACAGTACCTTAAGCCCTTTCTCGCTCATATGACCCAAATGATGATGTCATAAATGAACAGATTCACTTTCATATTCATATGCTACCACTTCTTACTTTACTTATGTCCTTCCTTCAAGCTGATAAAGGTTCCCTATCCTATTTTCTTTCATAACTACTAAGATGCCTTTGGACACCTTCAGTACTCCACCTTGAGTTGTACACCTATAACCAACATAATCTAGAACTCCCAAAGATATCAAGTTATTTCTTAGTTAGCGTACATGTCTTACATCTATTAATTTTCTTACAGAACCATCATTCATTTTAATCCAGATGCTACCAACTCCAACAATTTTACGAGAAAAATCATTTCCCACAAAAACAACACCATCATCAATAGATTGGTATGTTGAGAACCAATTTCTATGAAGACACATGTGGTTGGACGCACCAGAATCTAACAACCAATGTTGATGTTGAAGTGAAACATCACAAGTAGACAATACCTCATCAACCATACCTGAACTGGAACCTGAACTTGTTTCAACTACATTAGCTTCCTTTTCTTATTTTGTTCAGTCCTCCTTGGCTGCATTCTGTCTTTTCTAGCAATCCTTCTTGAGATGCCTAGATTTTCCACATAACCAACATTTCTTCTTACTCTTCTTTCCTTTTGGCTTATACCTTGATGTACCCCTCTGAGTTTTCCCTCTTTTTGTAGATCGTCCTCTAACCACCATTGATTCTGTTGTAGAGGTTTTCTTATTGGATTTTTTCCTCATTTCCTCACACAACAGAGCTCCCACAAAAATGTCATAATCAATGGCATCTGTTGTGTTAAACCACACAATTGTGACTAGATGATCCCAAGACTCAGGCAATAAACACAGTAGTGTAATTTCCTTGTCCTCATCATCGAACTTTACTTCCATAGTAGTTAATTGACAAATCAAAGTATTAAAGACATTCAATTGATCAACAATTTTCGTACCTTTTTTCATTCGCAAGTTGTACAACTGCTTCTTTAAGAAGATTATGTTTGACAAGTTCTTTGTCATATACATAATCTCCATTTTGGTCCACAAACTTGTTGTTGTCGTCTCTTCAGCGATGTTAAATAATACCTCATCTGCCAGACACAAACGAATAGTACTTAGGACTCTTGCATCCATATCCTGCCAGTCCTCATCTATCATTCTTGCCGGTTTCTTTGACTTTCCAGCCAAGGCCTTTTGCAATCCTTGTTGCACAAGAAAATCCCGCATCTTGAGTTTCCATAGCGCAAAGCTATTCTCACCACTAAATTTCTTCACCTTAAACTTGGAACTTTGCACTTTCGCCATTAGCAGAAATGACCGTCCAAAACCACTACTTGTAAAACCAAACCCTTTTAAATGTGGAGGAATAATGGTATAAACCCCAAAAAGTTTAATAAAAAAAGGGTTTTTAAAAAATATATATATTTGATAAATATTTTATCCCTTTTAAAACACCCTTCCACATAAAACAAAAAAGGTAAGTTTTTAAACATCCACTCCACTCATGATCATGTCTTATTTAGAATAAGATAAAAAACCCTTCACCTTTAATTTTTTTTCATACCATTCGAATACTTTCAAACCATGATTTTTTTTTTTTTAAAGATCGACGCTCCTGGGAGTATTGAAAGGGAGAGTGAGTTTGAGATCAATGCTCCTTTACTATGGATGGGGGATCATGGATTTGCTAGCACTCTGTGGTGCACAAACTAGGTGCGTCGATTTTATGAAAATTGGTATTTCTTAAGTGTGAGAGCATCGACACGCCTCTAACACTGCCTAAGGAGCATTCATGATCTACTACTCACTCAATCCCACCTTCTTGCGCTCACAGAAGACCTGCACACAATTATCCTTTTCTCACCTATGGAACCTAATCAATTCGCCTAAGCTTTGATACCACTTGTTGGGAAACGGAAGCAAAACATAGCATATAATAGATCATAAAATAAGCAAGATGAAACACACATTAAACCAAGAACATCATTCATATACTTGACACAGTGATTTATGTGGAAACCCAAACTGGGAGAAAACCACAGGCAATGATTATCGGTCTTCTTCTTATTCAAGGGAGAACTACAATAACCTTCTTAGGCATACAATCATCCTCTCCTGACACACTCGTTGCTCCTAGATCGCATTGTACTCTACCTTTATGGGTATGCTCGTATATATAACATCTATCACTCAATTACACAGACTGATCATGAATCGATCACATAGTTACATAAACAATTCATAAATATATTACATGCATGCACATGTGCATGTGCATCTACATGTGACCGCATAAGGAAATTTGTTGGCATGTTTCCAATAGGAAGGAGAGTCGAAGAGAGGGTTGATGATTCTACAGGTCGAGCTCAACTGTATGCTCGAGGAAAACTAGGGGTTGAGATTCATGTTAAACCATATAGAGGCAAGCGGTCATGGCGGTGAATCCCAAGTCGGTGTTCAGAGTGGTAAAACTAACGACGACAAGGCTGAAGGGAGGTGACGAGGTCAGCACGGAGGCACCGACGGTCTTTTTTCGAGGTGTCCATCCGATGAAAGAGCAGACATATGCGGAGGCGATGTTGAACTTCAGCTACAACCTTGAAGCAGGCGAGGGAAACATGTTGCCCAAGGATCGCCCTATTTCCAAGACCAAGACGTTTCCGCAAAGGACCAACTGAAGAGAATTCAGTACTACTAGAACCCCAAGGCTGTTGTGGATTCAGTAACAGAGAATGAGTGGTAGTAGTCACGAGTTTGAAATGAAACGATAAGGTGTTGGTCGAGGAAACTAGGGAATTCCTTTTGACTAGGGGGATTTTTTAGGAAATAGAGTTATTGTTACTAAAGAAGAAAATACAATAATTGAAGAGAAGCCATATATTGGAAATAATCAAGAAATCATTGCAATAAATGAAGAGAACAATGCATGTGAAGTGTTTGACGGAATGTGATAATCTTGGATTGTTATGATGAGTTTTTGAAGGAGGTAGAGTTAGATCTGGTGGTGATGGTGGAAAGTCAAGCATGGAAGCAATGTGTTGATGGGTTCACTAAGATTCCAAGAAATGGTGGCAATATAAATGCAAAGTTTGAGGTGGATTTGACAATTCTATTTTTAATATATGTAAATGAGCATACAACTATAAGACCTGGTTAGACATGTGTACCCTGGGTTTGAAATTTCACCATTAAAGTCTAGACATAAACCTAAGTGATAGGGGGAGCATGCGTTGCCCTAAATTTGAGAGAGGTTTGGATGGATTTGGTCATGGGAAATCCCAAGTCAAGGGGGAGTGATAGGTGAAGTGTCATGGTTTCAGGCACATGGTCTTGGTAGCCCATGGTTTTAGAGCCCATGGACTGCATGTAATGAAGCCTTTAATAGAGCTTAGAATACTGGACCATTGAAATTAGCTTGGAGGTGAGGGATGAAGGCTCACTTGGCTAGCTTGGCCTGATTTAGTCAAGGAAGTATATCTCTGATAGCTATAGTGATGAAAATAAGGGATGTAGATTATGGGATCCTATTGTCCACAAATTATCGCAAGAAGAGATATATGCATTGAATAATCAAGAGTTTTCACGATCACAAAGGGATATTTGTTTGCAAACTAAGCAAATCATTGTATGGCCTAAGGTAACGAGGCAATGGTACAAGATGTGTGATTCCTTCAAGTTGACCAAGTTGTTTCAGATAAAGGATTTAGGAGAAAAAAAACAAATTTTGGGCATAGAAGTACACAAAGACGAGAAAAATGGTAAGTTGTGGTTGTCACAAGTCTATGGTGAAGATATTGATGAGGTTCAATATGAACATTGTGAAACATGTAAATATCTCTTTAGCTTTCCATTGTAATATTTCTTCAAGTTTTCGTCTTGGTAGTAAGGAAGAAAATGATTATATGTGTCATGTATCATATGTCAATACAATAGAAAGGTTGATGTTTGCGATGGAATGTTCAAGACTAAATATTTCACATGTAGTTGCTGTTGTCAATGGACACATGACAAAACTAGGTAAAGAGCATTGGAAATGAGTGTTTCGGTATCTTAGAGGCATGAGTATCACCTACATTAGTTGCAATGATTTAACCTGTAGTTATGTTGATTCAGAGGAAGTGGAGTGGTCCATACTAGAGCAAACTGTATAGACATGTTCATGCAACCTGTATTGTTAGAAAAACTATGGTGGTGTTTGGACACTCTTGGCTTGCAGGAAAGGTGATGATTGCTTTTTTGGGAAAGATAATATCATGGATGATTTTAAGGATGAAAATTTATTTTAAAATGTAGAAACCCTTGCGAATCTTACTAATCCTTCATATGACAACTATAAATGTTTGGCGATATTTTTGTGAAAATATTCAAATTTCTATGGATTTTATATAATTTGTATAAAAATTTGGCGATTTTTAAGGTAAAATAATTTTATCCTATAGAATTTGGGCGAATCATTTTTAGAATAGCGAATTTATTTTTGGGAAAAACCATGGAAAATTAGCCCATGAGCAAATTTTAGCCCCTAAAATCATCCCTAGATATTAGGAAAAATGTTTTCAAGGTGGATATTGTTAGGTGGTGATAGAACATATCTACCAATTACATTTCGTAGTTGATTCCTCAAGCATTTGGCTTTCAATATGCCTAAAAAAATGCTTGAGTATTTTCTGTTGAAATGTAAAAGCCCATGAAGTACTTCAATGGAACTTGTAACCATTTCTCCAGTATTAAGTAATAAAGGATAACATTTCCCTGTTCCATTCTTCCTTGTTGTCAATGTCTTATCTCTATTTCTTTATTCTTTAATCTCGAAGTTTGCAAAGAAGTACAACACTTCTATCATCTTCCCCATTATGTTTAAAAATAAAAATATAGCATTTTCAAAGACCACTTTCTTCTTATGATCGTCTATACTCCACACTTCCTTCCATCCATCCATCCATGCCTCTTTGGATTTTTTTTCCACCTCCTTTGGATTTTCTTCCAAATAAAACAACTCACCTTACTTCTCCATTATGTGAACTTTTTTTTTCCAAGAAAAAATTACTAGATATAATATTAATATATATATCATTTACATAGCAGCTCTGATGAGCAGTATTTCAGAAGATGATGGGACCTACAGACTTGCCCAATCCAACGATAACTGTTCAATCGAATGAGGTGAACTTGAACGAATGAGGTGATAGCTTGGATTATCGATATTGAATGGTCGGTAAAACATTAAAACAGAAAAGTATCGGCGTAAGATTGAAGCATACTATATAATATAGAGAGCAAGTATGAGCAGCAACATCAACGCAGCTGGAGACATCATTATTATATTCCGTTATTTTCAGAATTATATTTTACATTAACGAAATTAATATAATTCTGAAAATCTCAGAATATAATATAATTGAGATGAGAGTGTTTTGTAATACAAGATATCATTTTATTATAATTTTATTTTTTAATGTTTTTAATATTTTTAGATATTAATGGAAACTATAATAATTTAGATATTTTTATTTTATTATAAATATTTTAAAAATATTTAGTTTAATTTTTTATTTGTTTAAAATATTTAATTAAATATTTTTTTTAATGATAAATGAATATCTACTCAAAATTTTAGATATTTCAAAATATTTTACACAATTTATTTTAAAAAATTCAAACAAATTAAATTATACCAATATAATATCAAATGAAAATATAACTTACCAATACATATAACTTTAACTTACCCACTATGTATGTCACAACATATGTGTTTTTTTTACTTATATTAAAGCTAACTTATGAAAGGTTCTCTTTGGCTCCACATGATAAATTTGGTGAGAATCATTGTTATGAAATGTTATCAGATAAGGCATTGCATTTCCATTTTTGTCCATTGAAAAGTTTGTGCAAGTATTTGGGGAATTCTTTACCTTACATGATTGGGTGAGAATCATTGATATGGAATGACATAACATCTAAAGTTAAAGTTGAAATTATATGTCTGTTTTGTTTATTAAAATTATTTGGGGAATTATTTATCTTACATGATTGAGTGATAATCTTTGATAGGGAATGACATGTAAAATGAAAATTATATTTATGTTTTGTTTATTAAAAAGAGTGTAGTTTTCTTTATTAAAAAGAGTGTGTAAGTATGTGAGATGAAAGTTGTTTTATTTATTAAAAAGATTATGCAAGTATGTGAGATGGAAGGAATGACATGTAAAATAAAAATTATATTTCTGTTTTGTTTATTAAAAAGAGTGTGTAAGTATCTGAGATGGAAGTTGTTTTGTTTACTAAAAAGATTGTGTAAGTATGTGAGTTGGAAGTGGATTTTATGTATAATAAATATAATTATAAGGTTTATATTTTTTAATTGAAATAACTATTTTATATTAATAAAAAAATAATGGTTTTATTTAGTTTGCAAATAGTATAAAAAAGATATTTATAATTTATTTTTTTGAAAATTTACATAAATTTTATAAAGTTTAAAAAAATTAGAAATTGGAGAAAAAAAGTCTTCTTAATATTGGTTTACAATCTAATTTAGAATAAATATTTGTCATACATAGAAACAACATAATAAATAAGAATTATTGTTCATCCTAGACACTATGTGTATTGTTTTACAATCTAATTTAGAATAAATAATAAATATTTGTCATACATAGAAGCAACATAATAAATAAGAATTTTTGTCCATCCTAGGCACTATCCACATATGTGGCAAGGTCAAAGGAACTTGTGAATTTCAATGGATTTTCATTGTTGATTGGATGAACAAGTGAAGAGGGAAGCATTGTTCCCAATGGTAGATTGATGAAGGGAGCAAGATAAACAAAGAGGTTATTTTTTGTTGGTGTAGAAACTTCCAACTCCATAATATTTTCCCCTTAAATTGCAAATGGAAGCCTAGGTATCTGTTTTCTAGTCCATCAGGTGATGCATGTGTTGTTGTATATATTGGGTGCCCATGGGAGATTTAGAGTTCTTCCCTATTGAGATGTAATCCAATGTCACTCGATTCCCATGTGTCATGAGGGATACATGGGAAGTAGTGGACTGAGCGAGGGTTATAATCGTTTCACACCTTCACAACCCTCATTGTAGTTTCTTTCACTCCTCATGCAAACAACAATGACAACATAGGTTAGACATTTGAGTGTTGAATTGAGAGACGCCTTCACCAATTATTTCTTTTATCCCCATGTAAAACACAAAGAAATATGTCATATAGTTTTCATGGGGTTTGAATGAGCTTTGAATCCACCCTTCCACCAATACTGCCTAGAAAATAAAAGAGAACTTGTTGGGAAAGAAAACTGAGAGTCCACAACCGTGAAAGAGAGTCAAAGGAGAGGCTATGAAAAAATGTGTTTCTTAGGGTCTCTCTCAATTCCTTTTGTGATTTAGATGGATGTCAGTGGCCTCCCACCTATTCCAACTGACTCATTTTAGTAGTTTTCTAGTTTGGCATTTTTTTTCTAGTTTTTGGGTCCCTGACTTCTGGGGCTGTTTTGAGGCCCTAAACAACATTTTTAGGGCTCGCCACAGTGAACATGTGTAGGGATCTCCACAGGAAACATGTGTAGTCCTATGATAAAACTTTCCAACGAGCTATCGTGCGCCTAAAACAAAGATCGTATGCAAAAGTTACGACCTCGAGAAGTTGATGTACTAACTTACCCAAACAAGGTCCACATGACTTTTGGCGCTTCATCTCCTAGGGTTAAATTTTTGGATGTCTAGGGGTTTTTACATTCCTGTTTATTTTAAAATGGCCTTGAGAGCCTCATTGTAATCATCTTCTTGCAAATGAGTGCAACTGTCACATCTCTTCTCAAAGATAAGCCGTCACCATTCTAGCAATCTTGTTTTTCGCTACATTTTAGAGTTTCAACTTATTTCCTTATTGAATAGAAACCGATTTTATTGTATATTTGTTATTATGTGTTAAGCATATTTTGATAATAATTTGTATTCATTTTGTTCTACTCATAAAATCTGTATCATCTTGAGACCCCTTCTTTCCATCCTCTGAAATGAAATTTGACAAGGAAAAAACTAGTAGTAGAACTAGGTCAAGTTTCCATAGAGATTCATGGCATGAGCCTTCCTTTTGAAGTATTGAAATGACAACATGGGGAGAAAGGAAGCCATTATCCCCCTATCTGGATAACAATAACCTCTAGTGTGTAAGATGTTGCCAAAAGAGAGGTGAATGGAATGCTCCCACATGCATATAATATTGAGGTGATGGGGGTGGTTGGGGGATCCCTTCCCCATATAAACCTTTAGACCAACCCCTCATCAAAACAAAAAAATGATTATCGTAGTGTCTTTCATGGGTAAAAATTAGTTGAGGGACTAGACCCCTCCATGCCCGATACCTGGAGTTTGTTGTTCCCTAGTAATACTCGTGTATTTTCCATTTGAATTGCAATGGGATTGCTAGATCATAACACATTGTGTTAATCAAATTATTTATGGACAAAGTCAATCTCCTAACCCTTATTGAAAAAATGAAAGATAATCTACCATCAACAAAAAAATTCTTATAATCAAAATATGTTGGAAGTAAGCATACCTAAAGAACTAGTTAAGACTGTGACAACATCAAGAAACAAAGATCTGACATTTTCTTCAATGTTGAGTAGATGACAAAGTGTTTGAAATTTACTTCATTAAATGTCGATAGATAGGTAATAACTAAGGAGGCATTTGAAATTAAGGTAGAATAAAGTAAGAAGACCATTGCTCTTGAGTTTGGAAACCTAAATAAGCTTTCGTAATAAGAGGTTAAGATATGAATCATTAATTTATTCATAGATAATGTCGTAAATAATGCCACTATTGAAGATCACCCCATCACAATACATGGTCTAAAACTTGGAGTGGATTAGATGAGTGCTAAAGAGTAAACCATTATGGGCCCACAATGGGAATTTATTAAAAAATAAATTTATTAACTCATGTCTACATTGGAAAATTTGGAGGAGTCTAACCACAACTTGGTACTTAAGGTTTCTTGTAAAGTTTATCAACTAATTAAACAACTATAAATTTCATCTAACACTTAAGGAAGGGTTCAACAAAAAATTCTCATCCCTGGAATGTGAAAGTCCTAAAATTGTGCATTCCTCCCTATTTCTATCTTTTTTTCATCTTGTATTTAGATTATTTGATAATATTATCATCAATTCCTTAACTTCTACAACTAGAGTTTGAGTACACTAATTGATAATTGGAGTTTCTCCTAATTATTCCTTCTAAATATTTTTAATTTTTTTTAGTCCATGAAAACCCATCCTATCCATTTGTTTAATGCCAATAAGTTTTCTCTTATATATACCACTTGGACAATAAGAGTGCTCAACACATTTTGAACACAATAATTATCTTACCCTCCATGTATGTAGTGGTTAACTTCAAATATTAGTGCAAATTTGGGGGCACTACTTAACTTGGCATTATATAAACCTCAATTTATATATGGTTATTTGATCATTGAATGAAAATGATTATATTTATAATGTGATGTGTGAATGGTAAACTTTAAGATCTTTGGATAGTTTTCATAACATGTTAGTAGATAAGTAAACATTACCATAAAAAAGAAAATAACATATATCCTTAGTGGATGCTCTGGATATCAAATTATTTTCTCATAAAAATGACCTATAATTTTTTTTTTTTTTAACTTTTACTATTTGAATTCATATCACATTAGCATGGAAGGACTACCTAACAGTCCATAGTGTACTTAAGGAGTTAACAGTCCATAGTGTACTTAAGGAGTGTACAACATCATAATAAGATACATCATAAATACTTAATTTTATTACTTTGTAAATAATAAGTATAACAAAAACAATCTCAAGAACATAAGCAACATGATAAGGTATAAGATAAGGATATAATAACACACATTTAGCTCAAATTGGGAAATTGTCGATTGCTGAAAATTATAAATACAATACAACATATTTGTTACACGAACTCTATTACTATTTGTAAGGACTCAAAGGCCCCAATAAAAATACAACATATTTGTTAAAGAACTCTATTACTATTTGTAAGGTTCAAAGGTCCCAATAAAAATTTGTCAAACTCAAATGACCATTCAAGGTTCAAAGGTCCCAATAAAAAAATTGTCAAACTCAAATGACCATTTAATTTCAAAATAGGTACATTTTGATTTTGAAATAGGTATTTTTTTGTTTTAGTGAAAATTATAACAATAATTTACAACTTTCAAGATCTAATGTATAATGGAAACATTTTTTATAATAATTTTGAAAAAAAAAAAACATGTTTTGTTATAAAATAGTTTTATAAGTTGGATCTTTTTATTAAAAACTAATATTCATTAGGTAAATCTAGATAATCTTAATTTTTAATATAGAAATATAATTAATGATATTATAAAATATTTTGGGGGTTGGACAATTCCAAAAACATTTTGGGATGAAAGAGTCTCTCATCTTTGTCACATTAAGAGGGTTGAAGATGAAAAACACTTCGTCTTAGATTGCCATATCTACTCCCAAATTAGATCCCAATTTAAAAATATTTATCATAATATTTAAAAAAAATTAATCAAATTAACTTCATTAAAATGATAACAGAAAATATTTTTGAAATTATTTTTACAAATTTACATTGCATATTTTTACAAATGGACCTCCTTGGGCCTCATGTAATGTTTCAATTACACATCATCTAAAATGGGGCACCAGGGAACCCAAATTTCCCAGAAAGACCAATCTAATGCCATCCGTGGCTGCTTGGAATTTATTTCCACCTCCTTGGATTTTCTTCCGAATAAAACATTTCTCCGTAGTTCTCCATCATGTGAACTTGAATGAATGGCGTGAAAACTTGGATTTATCGATGTGGAACGATCCGTAAAAGGCACTAAAATAAAAAAAAGTGTTGGACTGAGAATGAAGTATGATATATAAAATAGATAGCAAATCTGAGCGAATCTGAGAGCATTCCGTGATCTTCAGAATCATATTTTGCCTTAACGAAGCGGTCCACGTGATGAGTAGACGACGGAAGCGCAACCTCAGGTCTGAATTTGAGGGTGACGGACACTGGGTTTAATTTGTCTACGCTTAGAGGTGTATACTTATTGAAAACTTTCAGATTAATCAGTCTTTTAATTAAAAATCATGTCATTCTGCATTCGTTAATTATTAGGGTGCCATGTATAAGCTATGGTTAGTCAGTGATGGGTTAAGTGGTGGTGGATACAAATGCTGAATTAAGGAAGGAAATTCAAAAGGTAAAAAAGGCCAAGAAAAAGGAAAATGGACAATAATTAGAAATCTAAAAGCTATTGTTAGGGATAGAGACTAGAAAGATAATAATAAATAGGAATTTGAGACACTATCATTTTTTGGAAGGCGCAAAGGTCTTATGATAAGTTGGATCCCTAATGATATTGATATTATTTGTCTAGTTGAAATGTGAGAGCATGAAGAGTCTAAGGTCCCTAACATAGAAGGATTTATCTTGTGGTGGGCCTGGAACAAAAAGTCCTACCGTAGAGGGATAATAGACATAGCTTCTTATATTAGAAAGAGCATTTCTCTTCACATTCAATTCATAAGATCGACCCTCTCAATTGGATTAACAATTTGCTATTTTGCACTTATTAATTCTACTTTTTATAAGAAAAACAATCTAGATAGAAATTGTCCCTATAATAATTTAGAACAAGACATTTATAGTTTGAAAAATGAAAGTAGTATCTTCTAGGAGACTTTAAGGTTAGGACCTCAACTAACTAAGCTAAGCAATGATTCCAACCATAATCATTTATGGCTACATGAGTACCTTGTTTTAGCTAATAGCTAGAAAAGAAGCTTTGTAAACCTAACTAAGAATTTGTTTGGTATTGAGTTGGTCAAGCTTTGCATCTCTTAAGACCTAATTATTTGCAATGGAGTAATGAAGTGGTCAAACTCCAACCAGATGAATTGTATTCATGGGCTATGTAGTAATGTTGTAGATTATGTGATATATGATATCCCCATTTCCAACTAAATAGTAACTTCTCTAAACTTTGCCATGCAAAGGAGCATCACTGAACATAATTCTAATAACCAAAGGAAACTTCTTTTCACAAAAGTAAAGTTGACCTTTTCTTAAAGGATTTAAATAGGGAATTACATATCCTAACTTATGAGGACAACATTGAATACCTCT
>JZKD02S1900165.1:513536-524109 GCA_000966675.3 Picea glauca
CAACATCTCTAGCTCCATCTCCCATGGAGTAGTAAACATTCATGCCTGCTCTTTGGCTTCCATTGCTGCTAGCTCCAATGCTACAACTCTTTCAACTTCCTGGCTGAATGCATCAAGAAACTCGTCAGAATTCTCACTCTCTTTTCCTTCTTGGGTAGCTTCCAAAACCTGCTCCAATCCCTCCTTGACAGTCTCAGCTGACTGTTCTTTTGTCGTTGTTGCATCTACAACATAGATTTTTGCCTCCTCCTGGGCAAGTGGTAGGAATACTCCAACTCCCCCAATCATCAGAAAATTTCTCATATCTTCCTCCTCTGTCAGCTGCATCTACTGATATAAATCCATCTCTAAATTTATGAGACCCTCAGATAGTCTCATCTGCTCTGTCATCTCCTCAGGATGATCAAAATTCACCTACTCATCCCTACCCACCTGACAATATGGGATGTCTCTTCCACCCTCCTGGCAGAGTATGAGATCAAACGATCCCATATTCATTAGCAATCCTTGCTGAATTGAACTCACCTCCGAGTCCACGAGACTTTCATATAGCCTCGAATTTTCATCTCTGCCCACCTGGAAATATGGGATGTCTTCACTACCCTCTTGGCAGTCCATGGAATCAACTAATTCCATCTCTGTTTCCTTGCCCACCTGGAAAACTAGAAACCTTCTGCTGCCCTCCTAGTAGTCTTTGAGATCCCACAGCAACCTCATACCATTGCCCAGCTGGCAATGTGAAATTCCCTGGCTGTCCTCATGACAGTCTCTGAGATCCCGCAACAATCTCATCTCATTGCCCATCTGGAAATGTGAAATTCCCTGGCTGTCCTCTTGACAGTCTGTGAGATATCACAGTGATCTCATCTCTTTTCCCACCTGGAAATTGGGAATTTCTTCTCTTCCCTCCTGGCAGTGCTTGAGATCTTCAATTGATCCCAATTCATTCTCCTCACCGAGAAATTTTCCAGTCTCCGGTTCACATACCTCAACCATCCTGTTAATATCACCCACTGTCTTTTGACCATCAACTCCTTGATGCAGGTGTGAGCTTCCTACAACTCCAACACCTTCTCATAGGATCGATCTAAAATCCCCTTCTGCTAAGTCGAAGCGGCTCCTTGGATCCCCTCGGGAATCTCTATGAAAATCCGACCCATAGGTCTTTTTCTTCACCTTCTTGGCCTCTGCACCGAACTGTGACCAATTTTCCCCATCGAAAAATTGTTTATCGGGCTTTGGGGTTTCTCTATGCTAATATGCGTGAATCCCCTATCATCAAGATTCCTGATCCTGCAATTTTATACACCTCTTCTTGCACGTCAGCCCCTTCCGGCTATACTGAGGTCCATGTGACCTGCTCTCATATGACTGTTGCCTTATAGCTTCCCATTGGGGCTCCTCCTATCAGATTTTTGGACTTTCAAATGTCGAAACTCACAAGTCCTCAGGACTCACAATCCTCTGAATCCTGATGCGTGTTAGCCCTCTTGGCTAAGCTTTGGTCCATGCGACCACCTCTTGTATGACCACGACCAAATACTCCTGTCGGGATTCCTCCTATCTGAGTTTCAGGGTTCACGATACTAAAATGCACAAACCCTTCACTCACGGGATCCATGGTCCTCCGATTCCCGATGCGCCTTTGCCTAGATGGCCTCCGGGCTAGACCCTTGGTCCATGTGACCAATGTCCCCATGACCACAACCTTACCTCTCGTCAGGGTTTCGGGGTTTCCAATGCCAAAATGCATTGGCCCACGGGATTCTCGATTCCTCGAATCCTGACTCTCCACAATGCTGACAACTAGAAACTCCTATCCACCTTCAGCACATCAACAGTCGTGATCGTCTACTGGATCAACGGTCCCTGATCTCCCTCGGGACTTCAGGGTTTCAAATGTCGAAAAAAATTTGCTCATGGGATTACCGATTCCTCGAATCCTGATAGGCTGACAGCTGGCCCCCACATAATGGAGCTTTCTTCCTTCTCTGATCTGCTGACAGCTGGCCCCCACGATGGCTCCTTCCTTCTTTTCAGGGTTTTAGACTTTGCGATTCTGAAATGCCCAAACACCTTGTCACCAGGATCCCCGATATCCCGATGACCAAATTTTCGATAGGCGGCTTCCTTGTCAAGCCTTTCCCCGATGGCTTTGATGGTTTCCACGCATCCTCCCCTGATGGATGGTCTCGATTTCTCTAGGATTTTGAGACTTGTGATGTCCCAACCTTCGACCTCAGGAACTTTGATTTCCCGAACGCTGATATATCGATGGTTGCTTGATCTCCGCCACGTGTCTCCACTAACGGACGGTCTAGATCTCCCCGGTATTTTGAGACTTGAAGTGTCTCGCTTTTCTCCACCTCGAGAATCCCGATTTCTCGATGGCTGAAGTCACGATTGTTTAACCACCATGTAACTCATGACAGACCTGACGACTGTCAGGTTCTTCACTCTAGATCTGATGGCTTAGATCCTTTCTCCCGTGTGATTCTCCTGTGCGCCTTCCTGGACGTGAAAACCAATGGTCCAGATTTCCTTTTTCAGCCGATCTGACGATGGTTGTGCTCCCTCCTGAGCTTGCGCAGTTTCTTCCCAACCTTGGAAGAATTTCAATTTCCTTAAAGGCCTCAACCTTTGCTTCACTTCTACGAGCCCTTCGAATCTGAGCTTCGCTACGTGTATAAATGCTAACACCTCCTGAGCTTGCTCCCTCTTTCGGGTCCTCTAAGGATCCTTCAACTCCTACATCTTTGTAGGGTATTCACATGCACATGCTGGTGCTATCTCTTCTGAGCTTTTGTGAACACTCAGACCCCTAAGGGATTTTATCTTTCTTTCTTCTCCTCCCACAAATGGAGAATATAATGCCCTCCTGGCAGTGTCTCTACTCAATCAACCTGATTTTCTGAGTCTTTTAGGGTGTTCAACAACCCTGTGAAGATCCCTTAGTGGATTCTTCCTTCTAATTACGGAACTCAAAGAGTTCTCTTCTCCTCTGTCTGCACACTTACTCAATGCCCTCCTGGCAGAGTATCTTCTCTCAGAACTTCCAACAGTTCTGTCCTCCTGTGCACTTATGCACTTGCTCAATGCCCACCTGGAAGAGCTCTCAGAATCTTCAGTGATTCTGTCTCTTCTTCCTGAACTCATAGCAGAGTCCTATCTTTGTGCACCCCTTGCACTGGCTCAATGCCCACCTAGCAGAGCTTCACAGAACTCCCAACAGAGATTCTGTCTGCAACTGTGTCTTCTCTCACACAGCCTTGCCTCCAAGGTATTCAACAACCTTGAGGTCTTCTCTTGAGTTGTTGATTCCAGTTCTTGTACCGCAACACGTCTTTGTCTAAACCCGCAGTGTTCAGAAGTGCATCCTCTGTGCACGGCTATCAGAACCTGCAGTGTTCTGTCACACCCTCCTGGTGTGAAGCCACAAAAACCTTCACCTGAAATCAAACACACTCCTACAAATGCACAACTACAGTATACATCTACAACATAAAAGAATATTCACAGAAATTCATTCAACACATAATTCATGCAGGAAAACTACTTCTGTTTCTATTAAAAATGGCAAATGCCTGTATTTACAATGTGTTCTCGAGCTCGGCCTATAACAAGGTATCGACTCTTATCTTCTTCTGTTCTCTACTCATATAAATCTACTCTTCTCTATGCTATCTCTCCTCCTAAAAAATGAGATATCAAAATCTCTTTTACCCGAGGGGGCTCTTCGAGCGCTTCCCTCCAACCTACCTACCCTATTCAATTACATTGAATGGGTTGTCTAGTCCAGAATCGAATCTAGATCTCAGCCATTACACACATTAAAGGCCGATCTACTCTATGCCTTCACAAAGGCACAGCTTCCTGGCTCAACAACCTAGGCATTTAAATTACATTGAATTCAAATTTAGATGAGGCTGCACCTCTCTTTTAGCGTGCGATTTGAATTCACTGGCGTGGTTGTATGGCTAGTTGATGTGGAGAGATGCTCCTGCATCACTTTTCAAGGATGATATTGGTCTTGTATTCTTTCTTTGTATTCTCAAGGACAACAGAAATGTTACACCCATTAGTATAAGTTCTTCCCAACAAATTTTACAGAGTTCCACACCGAACTCCCCTCATCAACACCATTTCTCCTCGTACCATCTTGCAAGTGTTCTTTTCAAATACAGTTTTCACTCCTGCATCATCCAACTTGCTTACAGATATTAGGCTCCTGGCTAGTTTTGGAATGTGCAAAAACCCAGGGAGAGTTCTAATCCTTCCATATTTTAGAAACAACTTAACCCTTCCATGTCCCAAGATTTTGGCTGTCGAGTCATCTCCTAGGAATACATCACCACCATCGTATTTTTCATATTTAGACAACCACTCCCTGTGAGGAGTCATATGGTATGACACACCTGAGTCGATCAACCATACATCATGATCTGCATGTGTAGTTGTAGATGCTAGGTAAACATCACCTCCTTCTTTAGTGGAGGTTTTCGCCTCTGTGGAAGAGGTACTATCAGATCCCTTTGGTTTATCAACCTTATTAGACTTGAAATCTTTCTTATAATGCCATGTTTTACCACACTTCCAACATTTCCTCAAAGATTTTCCTGGAGACTTAGATCTACCTGTAGATTTAGATCTCCCCCCCCGAAGGCTTACCGGGATTCCTGTCTTGGGGATGACCTCTTATAAATAAATCATCTGTGCTATGACTATCCATGCTTTTCTGCCTCATCTCTTCAAATAACAAGGATGAAACTACATCCTCATACTTCAATGTACATTGAGTGGTACTACATATTGCAACAACTAGATTATCCCAAGAGTCTGGCAAAGAACATACCAAAGTAATACACTTATATTCCTCTGCAATAATAATATTAACAAAGCCAAGTTGACTTACCGAAGTATTAAAGGAATTTAGATGTTCTGTCACAGAATCTCCATCTTCCATCCGAAGATGATACAAATTATTTCAAAGAAACAACTTGTTTACCAGGGACTTTGATTGATACAAATTCCTCAACTTATCCCATAGTTCCTTGGCTGTAGATTGTCCCAAGACATTCAACAAAACTAAATCTTCCAGGCAGAGTCGAATAGTACTCCTTGCTCTTATGTCCAACTTCGCATAATATTCCTTCGACATACCAGTAGGTGGTGTACGAGTAGTTTGTGTGATAGTAGGTTGTGTACCAATAGCCTATGTGCTAATAGACGGTGTACTAGTGGGCTATGTACCAGGATCCACAATGATCCATTGTTCTTAGTCTACAAGAAGGTCCTCCATCTTGAGCTTCCATAGCTCAAATTTTTTACCGATGAACTTCTCTATATTGATTCTAGATGAGCTCACCATTCCTCTTTCTATACTCAAATCCCCACTTCAAAAGCTCCCACTAAATCCAGGTTTATCACAAACCCAAGATAAACTTGATCTATCAAGACTGAGCCAAACCCTCAACAACAAAGGCGTCCCTCTGAATCCAAAAACGAGCGCTGATACTAAATGTAAGTTTTAAACTTGTGAAGTAAATCAATGCATATAGATTCTTAAGAAAAACATAATTTAATCAATGGCTCATTCACATAGTACACAGAATTTTATACCGGAAACCCTCAACCGGGAAAACCTTTCTTATATTCATTATATCGAATTTCACCATTCACTATACAATATATATACAATGTTTTTAGGTATTCCGTAGATACCAAAACCCTAATCCATTATTTCAGGATTAATTTACAAAACTGATAAAAGTAGCAAAATCCGCTAAAAATAACAAAAACCGCCCAAAAACAAAAATCGAGGCGCTGCCCTGAACGCTGCACGTAACTAGGGGGGGGCATACCTCCCCCCCCTGGGACCCCCCTAGGAAAGCACCCAACACACACAACACAAATATCACTACTAGAAGGATCGTCAGACGTAGTTGTCATATCTGACGCGCCAACACACACACATGCAAAGAATATAACACATACCCAACAATTACTTCTTTTCAAACTTAGTTGCTTGCATGTAAATATATCTTAATGACATATATTAACAATAAATAACTATTCACCATCACAATAAAGAACACAATGAACAATAGATATATCTATAAGTTTATTTTATATTACGGACTACAATACTTGGAGTTTATCAACACCAACTTAAATGAGCACCAACTCAAAGAGAGCACCAACTCTCAATGAAAGACTCAACCTACAGATCTCATCACCAACTGAGAAGAGGAATCCAATCCTCAAGTACATGACCCATCTTGTAGGCCGAAAGTAATCTGTCAAACTGTACCAACATTCTATACCAAGACAAGTGCATCACCTATGCACAACACAACCCGTCACAACAACCTATCACCTTAACCTATCTCATCAATCTCATCATCCAAATATGATCTACTCACAAAGATAAGTCATCAAGTAAAATATAAACCAATCATGTATATCAATAGCTAGTACCAATACTCTCCTCAATATATTAGATCTGATAACATAAATCTCATACCCAATATCAAAATTTACTTTAGTCTCACATGGCTAATTTTGGATTAGTCAACAACCCTAACTTGCAACAAGAATAACTCTAGACCTGTAATGCATAAAGGTTTGAAAATTATACAAAATATTCTTCATTTTCTTCTCTACAAATCCTCCAGGTTTCACTACTTAGAACCTTCCAGAAAATGAGTTATAGCAAAAATGGAAAACCTTGTTGAATTCTAGATTATTCTAGAGAGATAAATTGTATAGCATGCCACGTGTGGAATATTTTTTGTGTGGATATGAAAATGGTACAAAACATATTGGAAACTGTACTATAACCAATCAATTTTGTCTCAATGAATTTGGATATGTTATGAAAAAGTTAGGAATTTTTTACCCAGAACACATGTTTTAGACTAGTTTTAGGACTAGCCACAAACCCTATCTTCCATAGAGTGTAACTCCGAAACTACAATGAAACATAAGATGAAATTTTTATCATAGTTACTTGGATATGTTGTCTCAACAAAATCCATATTTCTCTATCTGAATCATTCTAGAAAAAATGTTATTGCAAGAATGGTGAGATGACCTATAAATAATATATCTTAGAAAACATCATCAAAATAATTTATCATCCCTTGAATTTTGGCCTTATTTACTTCACGTTCCCTATGAAATTGTCCGTAGATATCCTTTTGTTACATCAGTTACTTGTATATACTCAATATGCCAAAAAATGGGTGCTAATGGGAGATATTTTCTCTCTTATTTATACTCTCCAAGTAGATTCCTCTAGAAGTATCAACTTAACCAATTTGTCCACTTAACCAATTTGTCCACTTAACCACTTTGTCCACTTAGCCACTTTTTCCACTTAACCAACTTTGTCCACTTAACCACTTTGTCCAATTAGCCACTTTTTCAACTTTATTATTTAATTAGTTTCTCCTTGCAACCACATTGACTAGGAATCTTCTTGAAGAATTTATAGAATAATTGACTTCTTGTTGACCTTCTAGGGGCTTCTATAATACTCTCGGGGGTCCTTCAACTTCACAAGGCCATATCTCACTAACTGTGAGGAACCACATGACATTCCACATATCAACAAAAATGGAATGATGTGTACTATCCTTCTAGAATAATATTACCTACATTTTCATTGATCTTCATTCCTTTATACCTCAAACAAAATGGGATCCCTTACCCATAAATTTTCACTATCGAACTTCTCCAAGGGTTGACATCAATAAAAACCAACAATCCAAACCAACTACCCATCAACCTAAACCAACTGTCTAACAATATCCCCCTTTGGAATTGATGGCAACACCAACATTGATGGAAACACTTAGTCATGATAATTATTCATTCTCATACCCCTCATCAATCTTTCTATCTCTCCCCCTTTGACATCAATGACAAAGGGTATCTCCCTTTGGGGATTCTCCCCATTTCTAAATGCCTTTGATATTTCTCTATGTTTCTAATCCCCTGATTACTCTCTCTCCCTTCATATGAATAACATATTCCCCTTTGAAAAAGGGTATCACTCTGATGCAACACTGAATTCATATCTCTCATTCTTCCCTTGTGACCATCGCTCCCCCTGGAATCATGCCTCTATGATATCTCTCTATCTGACAAATTCTCTGGATGATATTTCTAGTTGTCTTTCTGCTTTTTTCTCTCTCCCTTGAGTGCTTCTCTACAAGATGTCATGTATATGACATGTAGGGATTCCTATACTTGTTTCCTTTTGTATTTTTTGTCCATTGGTGCTTTCTTGTGTAATCAACTAACATATGTAAAAAACATTCAAGAATAATCATTCAAATATTCCTATGTCATTATCATCCATTATGATACTTTTCCTTTAGCTCTGATACCAATTGTTGGACACACTGACCACACTGATAGGGGGGGCGGTTAATTGGTGTGAGTCTATTTTTACAATTTCTTACAAAATTTTAGTTATCCATCATCATTCACAGCATCATTACTCATTAATTCTATTCACACTTAGTTTATTTCATGTAAACATATCTTAATGACATATATTAACAATAAATAAATATTCACCATCACAATAAAGAACACAAAGAACACCAGACATATGTATAAATTTCTTTCGTATTACAGACTACAATCCTTGGTATTTATCAACACCAACTGAAATGGGCACCAAATCAAAGAGGGAACCAACTCTCAATGCAAGACCCAACCTATAGATCTCAGTACCAATTGAGAAGAGGAATCCAATCCTCAAGTACAAGACCCAAATTATAGACAGAAAGCAATATGTCAAACTGTACCAATAGTTTATTCCAAGACAAGTGCATCACCTTTGCACAACACAACCTGTCACCTCAACCCGTCTCATCAATATCATCATCCAAATTTGATCTACTCACAAAGATCAATAATCAAGTCAACTCTAAACCAATCATTTACATCAACAACTAGTACCAATACTCTCCTCAATATATCAGATCTAAGAACATAGATCTCATACCCAATATAAAACTTTACTTTAGTCTCACATGACTAATTTTGGATTATTCAACAAACCTAACTTGCAACAAGAATAAATTTGTACCTGTAATGCATAAATGTATGAAAATTATACACAATATTATTTAGTGTCTTCTCTACAAATCCTCCAAGTTTCACTACTTGGAACCTTCCAGAAAAGGCGTTATAGAAGAAATGAAAACCTTGTTGAATTCTAGCTTATTCTAGAGAGCGAACTTGTAAACAATTCCATGCAACAAATATTTTTGGTATGGATATGAAAATGTTAAAAAACATAATACAGACTGTACTATAACCAATTCATTTGATATCACTAAATTTGGATTTGTTATGAAGAATTTATGACGTTTTTACCTGAAACACCTGTTTTAAACTATTTTTAGGATGAGACACAAACCCTATCTTCCATAGAGTGCAACTCTCAAACTACAATGAACCATAATATGAAATTTGTATCACAGTTACTTTGATATTTTTTTACCAACAACCTCCATATTTTTCTATATGAATCATTCTAGAAAACAATTTATTGCGAAAATGGTGAGATGATCTGTAATAACATACCTTAGAAAAAATCATCAAAATACTTTATCCTCCCTTGAATTTCGGCCTTCTTTACTTCACCTTCCCTATGAAATTCACCTTAGATATCCTTTGGTTACCTTAGTCACTTGTATATATTCAATATGATAAAAAATGGGTGATAATGCAAGACCCTTTCTCTCTTATTTATAACCTCCAAGTAGCTTCCTCTAGAAGTATCCACTTAGCCACTTTTTCCACTTAACCAACATTGTCCACTTAGCCACTTTTTCAACTTCATTATTTAATTAATTTCTCCATGCAACCACATTGACTAGGAATATTCTTGAAGAATTTCTAGAATAATTGACTTCTTGTTGACCTTCTAGGGGATTCTAGAATACTCTTAGGGGTCCTCCAACTTTTCAAGGTCAAATCTCACTGACTGGGAGGAACCACGTGGTGTTCCACATATCAACGAAAATGGTGTGATGCGTAATATCCATCTAGAATAGTCTTACTTGTATATTAATTGATATTCATGCATTTATACCTAAAACAAACTTGGGTCCCTTATCCATACCTTTGCGCTACCAAAATTCTCCAAGGGTTGACATCAATCTCTAATGGTTGAAATCAATCTAAAATATCACTCTCCAAGGGTTGAAATAAATAAATAAAAAACAATCCAAACCAACTTTCCATCAACCTAAACCAATTTCATGATAGTAACTAGGAGTTAATCATGAGTTAAGTTGTTGTAAAAAGAAAATAATTAAAAATAAATGTGTTGCAACTAGAAGTGGTGAGATTAATATTTTTGGATAAAGTGGTTGTAAGTGGAGAAAGTGATTAGAAGTGGGTTATCCCTAAAAGAAGGAAGTTGGGTAAAATAGTTAGAAGGTAATCCCTAGAGGAAGCCACTTGGAGAGTATAATTAAGAGAGAAAGGGTATCGTATTAGCACCTAATTGATCACGTTGAATATCTATTATTTTTTGAAAGGTTTATTG
>JZKD02S1900165.1:551338-565707 GCA_000966675.3 Picea glauca
ACATGGGAAGAATCAACCAACCTTTTTATCGATGGTTGAAGTAGATCCTCCGTTGAGCCTTTATCCCCTTGCTGCTGTGGCTCCTTCCAAAAAGCTTTCCCGCAATCAAGACAAAACTACACATGCATGCTATTGATCTACTAGAGGGTTAGAGATTAAACACAAATCAAATGACATAGATAAGACTCATGTATTTGGGACGGGAAAAGTATCTTTTTCATTAATCTCAATATGAATCAACTTACAATGATTTCAGAGACCGGCCACCGTTCCTCGATCCTAATCCTGGGATCCTCCTCTTCTTTTGTCCTCCAACCGCTTTGCTTGAATTTCTCCTAAAGCTTGAGGAAAGGCTAAAGGGTTGGGACAATAATGGACTTGGCAATTTTGGCAGAGTTTCTTTGCTATTTTTTTCCTCCTTTGAATAGTACCTCTACCCCTCCTTTTATAGGCTAGAAGGAGCTAGGGTTTTAGGCGAAATCTCGGCCATGCATGGCTGGGAGTTCCAGTTAACTGACAAAAATCTCTTCGTCCCGGCAGAAACTTTCCTGATTTTTTTCTTTGTTAGTTAAACGCGGGCTGTAGTGGGCCAGCCAGCGTTCACACGCGTGCTGTAGAAGGCCTGCCAGTGTCCCAACACGCCCAGTGCTAGGTTAGGGTGCGGGTTACTTGATTTAGGAGGTTTTTTGAAGAGTTTGTTCAGCATGGCTTTGGCAAGGAAAGGCAATTAGTAGGCCTGATGCCAGGTAAGCAGGGATAGTGGAATTTAGGGTTATAACAATTTTTTGAATTTGTACACAGGTTATAGAAGGCCAGGTCACGTACATACATGGTCCATAGAAGGTCAGGTCACGTACATCCACAAGATGAAAGAGGATATGTTGCGTAAATCTAAAAAGGGTCATGAAAACTTGAGGATATGTTAGTGACAGGTCCTTAGACTTTGAGTAGAGTCTCCAGGAAGCTTCACAGTGACCAGATACAATAAATCTATATACAGGTTCAAAAGGTATGTCATATTCTTATGTGTAGTTGGATATTTTTGTCTACATGAGACATGGTTATGGGAGATTGAGAATTTTCCCTAGAGAGTTTTTTGGTTGTATGTAACTTGTTGTATGATCTAGATCTACAGAATATAGTGAAGGTATGTCTATTATTTAACATTGGTACATCTTGTTGGTTTGAGTGTTGAGGCATATTTTGTATTTCTTGGTATATGGTTGAGGGATTTTGTGGTACATGGTTGATGGATTTTGGTTATTATTTGTTTCCGAAGTTATTGGTATAGTTTGAGGTTGCATAACAATGAGGGTTTGATGTCTATCTTATGTGAGGGTTTATTACCCATGATTATGATCGTATGCACATGTATGACACATGTCTAGAGAGACATAGATGCACATGGTTTGAGTGATATTATTGTATGAGATCTATGTTATCAGATCTATTCTATTGAGGATATTATTGGTACACTTTGTTGGTATATGATGGTATAGGTTATTGGTACAAATTAACTACAAGTTATTGGTACACGTTGGTTGCGGGTTGTTGGTACAAATTGGTATAGGTTTACAGTGGTATATTTCACAGTGACAGTGTGGCACTGGTTTTATCAGTTATTTGATACTTATATTTTAGGGTGGTTGCATGATGAAATGATAGTTGTTTGTATCCACCTTTTAGTTGTATTCAGAGAACATAAGGGGTTGTAGCCTCCTTTTAGTTGTATTTAGAGAACATAAGGGGTTGTAGCCTCCTTCTGGTTTTAACCATAGAATTGGGTAGTTGGAGCTTCCCTTAGGTTGTAGCCTAAAAATATAGGGGGTTGGATCCTCCTTCCAATTGTAGCTAGAGAATAAAGGAATTTGGTGCTTCCAATGAATGTAATTATTAAAGACATATAAGAAAAAGAATTATGTGATTTTCTCCCGCATTAGGTTGTTGGGAACATGTGTTGGCATAGGGTTAAATGCTACAACAATGCACCAACAAAACCCTATCTACCAACCCTTTCAACAACACCTGCAAAGCAGATGAAGTCTCACCCGAGGTAGAGGCAAGGGTGGTTGAAGGAATCAAGTGTCTGCAACCTTAGCTGGGACACAAATCTATGATTATAATACTTAACAGAGCACTTTAGCAACAATAGTTCATCAATATTCAACCAATAACTATTGCATAGATATAACAGAGCATTGCATCATTCACTTGGATTTGATGTATTTAAGCACTTTATCATAAACAAGCAGGTTATATATAGAAGATAAAGCACTAGGAACCTTCATATAGGTCAAAACTAACATTATTACACATAATTAGCACAAAGCATCAAAAGATTTACCTATCTCTATCAAAGCACTTAACAAGAGAAGTTATAAACACATCAAGACAAGCACAAAGTGGAACAACACAGTGTTTACGTGGTTCACCCCCACCCTGGGGATACGTCAACCAACTCTTCTGATTTATTATTTTCAATCAATTGGTTACAAGCACAGAGCCTCAAAACCCTACTTTGCCCAGGACAAGAGATCTACGCACCTTGCTAGATCCTCCTTCCTTGCATTACAACACAAAAAACTTCACTGCCTATTACAATACCTTGCATCTAGCTCTGCAAGTCTCTCACAATATGCACAGAGCATCTACAACCAATACTTTCACTTAGCACTTAGCTTATCAACCTTACATCACATATATTGTCTCTCTCTATATATATATTGTCTAGACATCTATATATACATTAAAAAATAGCCCTAAATGTGGGTAAACCCATGGGTCAATATCCCATGCCCGTTACATAATCACAAAAAACCAAAAAAGACCCAAAAAAGGGGCCGAGATCCATGATCTTTGCTTCATCTTGCGCTCCTCCTTTGACATTCTATTGAAATTCAAAAATAGGTCAAACTTGACCAGATCCCTCAAAACTTGGTCAAGGGACAACATGCCCCCAACACTCACCTGTGACTTGTCCTGAGTCACTCTGATGTAGGAATTTATGCTTTGAATGCTTCGAGCTTGGCTTGAACAACTTTGAATTGTTGTTGTGCTACAAGATATTGTTCAACAAACTCTTGAATGACTGCATCATTCACAGGTCCTTCCAGGTGTTGTTCTGTTGCGGTGCTAGCCTGCTTGAGTTCTTCTCCCTAGCTCTCGACCTCTAAGAAAAATTGGTAAGCCTTGTCTTGTACAAATTAGAGTCTCTGAGTTACTTCCATAAATCTACTTTGGATAGTCTGGATATGCTACTGGGAGGTTCACTGCTCTTGAGATCTCTTCATTCTCTCCATACTTGTGAAGGCTTTCAGCTGTTCTTGTAGTGTTTCTACATGTTGCTACGCTTCCTAGAGTTGCAAATCCAGTGCCTGCAACTCTGGGTTCTCGATAAGTTTCTCATATGTATAGGCACTGCGATCAAGGAATTTATTTCATTCTAAGGTAAGGGCCTTTATCCTTTCAACTTTGCTCCTAGAAGTTGTTTCTCTTTGGACCTTTACTTCCTATGGGGTCTCAGGAGTAGTGCATAGTTCTATGGTCTGTGATGCATTTCTGTAGCTATAGGATCACTTCTTCAATTTGCGCTACTTTCTTCTTGACTTGATCTTCTGCCTTTACTTCTACGAAAGTTATAGAGCATAGTGCTATGTTGACCACTTCCTTCACTTCGAGTTGCTCGGTGAGAAACTGTTCCCTGCCTTGCTGCAACTGTGCCTTTTCTTCATCGAAATTCACTTAGAGAGCACTCTTTCCCTATTCGGTAGCTCAACGGTGTTTTACAAGTACTCCCTATACTTGTACCAAAGCCTGGGTTTCTTGCATTGTTTCCTCTTGTGATCATCGACGGAAAGCTTCGACTGTATCAGCGAGCCGGTGGAGTTGGGCTGGCTCATCTCCCAGTTTGTTGTTCCCAGGGGTAGAGGCGTAGTGGAGACTGTGTGGCTGGATTATAATGCCTGCTGCACCCCTTGGATTTTAACCTCAATTCTATTGTACATCTCCTCCTTCTTGACTTCTTGCTTCTCTGCTATCTCCAACAAAGCATCATTCGTGGCTGCTATGATGAAGTTGAAATCATCAGAGGTGAGGATGGTATGCATCTTAGTTATAGGGTATTTTGATCTCTTCCAGGAGGAAGGTTTCAGGGGGGAAACCTTCCTTTTATTCGATGGGTCCTCCTCATCTCTAGGTGATGTTACTTCAGCTTTCCTTTGTTCAGCTTCTGTGTCATCTATCTCTTCTCCATCACCTCCTTTCTCTGGTGACATGTAAGTAGTCTTCACTAAGGCACTACTTAAATCTTGTACTTTGTCAGTCTTCTTTGTTTTTCTAGGTCCAGGTGTATCCTGCATAGCTTCTTGGCTATCAATGTCAGATATCTCTACAGGGTCGACTGGAATAAGGATGCCAGTGAACCATTCCTTAGTAATCTCCTTTAATTCCTCCTTCTTCATCTTATAGTAGGATTGGAGTTGTTGCTTGTGCTCGTTGGCTCGCGCTGTGATATAAATGAATTGTCGATCAACGTTGAACTTCATTAAAGGCCTGAATAGGTGTATAGTGTTTAATTTCATGCGAGGCTCAAACTACATGTCTATCTTCAGCTTATTGTAGTATGTATGGAACACAAAATTTGACTACCATTTATTATTCATGTCACTTGAGTACCACAATGTACTAAACTTTGCAGCCAATGGTTCAAAATGCTTGATGTCCAGGAAGGTTGCACCTTCCATCATCTCCCAGGAAATGAAAGAAATCAGGATCAAGATCTAGCTAAAATGGAATTCACATCCTTGATCCTAGGCTTCTCTGTAGTCAAGTTCTAATTGTTTCACCAGGTACTTCACCCAGTTCATCTGAAGACCTTCTGCGCACTTCCCTGCGAGGTTGACAACAAAACTAGTCACTTGGGTGGGTTGGTTCTTGTGTACTAATTTCCCTGCAATCGATTGACAGGTGAGGTGCATTGTGCCATTCTGAATAGAGGCTAACTTGTAGCCTCATGTTCCCTTCTTGACATCGCGATAAGTGTCCTTGATCCTTTGTGCGAGAGCCCGGTCCATGGATTTTCCAGGATAGAAATCCTGTGGGTCGGGTCCTTGCATACTCAAACCCGTGATCCGATTGATCAAGATTGGATCAACTGTGATACGATGTTTTAAAAACAAATATCCACCATGGTAATAAGACAACAATAACTTGACACATGCAATCACCTCTTGGTGTCTTCCGTAGTGGAGAGTTTTCATGATGTTGAGTAGGGTGGACTATGCGAGGTTATGGGTCCATGCTTGGGGAATTACCTTTGAGTTTTCTCCTTTGTTCAATTCAGATACTTATGTGGAGATAACATGTTGTAGACTTTGCGATATTCAAGGTTGAAGTCGCTAAAATTCAATGCTGTGATCTTATCTTGGTATGCTCGCATTGCGTGTATCCCCTTTAGGAGGTATGTAGTGACAAAGGCGTATTTGAAATCTCTAGGTATACTGTCATGGTTTACAACATCACTTAAAGGTGGTATATAGGTTGGTAAGATAGTCGAGATTAGTTTAGCATTCGCTAAGTCATCCATGTGCTTAGTTCGCTTCTCATTGGATGACTAGGAGGGTCCTTTTCCATGARCAGTGGATGGAGAGGTTGGCAGTCTTCYCATTGATGACGCTTGTATACTTGTATACATCRACATGACTCTTTCAGTCATGAGGTYGATCAAAACTTCCTCAACAACTTTTTCTGTAGMACTTAGCTCGTCCAACATACATTCTYGGGGTTAATAATMTTAGGTTTAGGGGGTATCTTAGAYACAGTAATGATATAGAGAGTAGAAGCATGATGATCACTGTATAAAATCAACTTAGTCTATGGGATCAAATTCTCAATTGGMAAARGTGTTCTCGGTGCGTGGCGYGGTGGCATAAATAGGTAACTCGACAATAGGTCACTTGCAATGGATATGAGGCCTTCATTAACTCGGTTYTGTCCATTATGGCATGGTCCCAATGGTCAKATGGAGAGATGGMTATCCATAAATGGMTTTCTATCCATTCAGAGCATTGATCTAATGGTTATAATGTCCCCAACGAMTATACTACTCCGCCATGGCGAAGTGCCATGTGTCATTGTTCTRATATCCTGGCAAAGYTCCAATTTTGMAATTTTTCCTTCTACGAGGTTCCCTCTGGAGCCTTMTACAACTTATCGATSTTGGCYCTCTTCTTACTTAACATTCTATTGTTCTTTCCAGTGAGMTTYGTCTCGGTATTCCTTTTTYCATTTTGATTTTTGTCTTCTTTTGACCTAGTCACTTTTCATTGTTGAGATTCTTCCCTAGGGTTCTCGRATACTACTTTTTCTTTGTCTGGGATAGGTACTTMCATCTTCTATGGATCCTCTAGTGTTCTTGCAACTTTGACATCTGGATCTCTAGTGTTAAATAACTTCGATCTATTATGTTATTCTTCGATCAAGTGTGATATCCTTCTAGTCATGAAATATTTTAATTCTTTCTTCTTCTGCTCCAAAAATTCTTCTTCTTCCTTTTGTCTAGCTCGATCTATGTCAATCCAAGGTTTTCCCAGTAACATGGTAAATGGGGTGCTGTCCTCGATAAATTTAATAATCTCAAAATCTTCTTCTGTTGAAGTTCCATTGACAGTCATAGGTATCTGAGTGAACCTTCCACATAGGTTTATCATATTTCCTTGAAATAACCCTATTCCTCCTAATGAAGGAATCATAGCAGGCTTTCCTAAAAGTTCCCAAGTTCTTTCTGTCATAATATTCACCTATGTTTCCTCATCCAGAACACAGTCAATGTTGAAGTCTCATATTCTTGCTTCAAGGCATTCTTTTTCTTTGAAGATCTCTGATAATCTGACATGTCGGTCGTCATTGAGGGTTTCGTTTATCTGTAGAAATACTTTCTCTGATTCCTTACGAGGTTCTTCCATTTCTAGATATGCCTTAGGGTTTTCTTGTCTCATGTTCATTCCTTCAAGATTAACAATCATTCTAGGACAATCCAATAATTCATGGTCTAGAGCTTTACAACAAAGAAAACTAGGTCTTTTCCCAAGGCATTCCTTATCAAGATGTCTCGGTGTTCTACAACTGTAACAAAGGGTTAATCCTCTCTTTTGTTTAAATGATCTGCAAACTTTCCTTTACTGCATGCTAGGCTCATAGGAGCTAACCTACAAAAATATCTTTCTAGGATCCCGCATCCATTTTTTAGTCCAAACATTCTTTCTATGCATAGGTATAACATATCTTTCACTATTCATATCAGATATATTTATATCAAATCTTCTTTCATCTATTAATAGCCTAGTTTTCAGGCTAGGATAGACTCTATCAAACAAAACTAGATTCATACTTTTGAAACAAAAATTTCCACTAATATTACTTCTACAAAGAACAAAGACTTCAGATATATAACTTTTCACTATTTTTACCTGTATCAGAGCATAAAGATTATAGATCTTGCCTCTTTTCTTCAGATCTGAACTCTTTTCTTGGCACAGAGTTCCTCAGGTCAAGTAGACAGGGATGATTTTAGGGGCTAAATTTCGCTCATGGGCTAATTTTCCATGGTTTTTCCAAAATAAATATTCGCTATTATAAAAATGATTCGCCCAAATTCTATAGGATAAAATTATTTTACCTTAAAAATCGCCAAAATTTTATACAAACTATATAAAATCCTTAAAAATATGAATGTCTTTTCAAAAATATCGCCAAACATTTATAGTTTCCATATGAAGGATTAGTAAAATTCGCCAAGGTTTCTACATTTAAAAATAAATTTCCATCCTTAAAATCATCCTTGCAAGTAGAATGTTGCATACTGGGACAACAAATCTACGCAAAGAGATTTCGCAATCTCAGGTTGAATCTTTGTAGAAAGCTTCTTCTTTCTCAGTTCCCAACAATCACATTTTCAGGTTTGATACTGTGCACTTTAGTAGTAGATCTACGCACAAAACTTTTCTTCAGTTCCCAACAATCACAGTTTCAGGTCCCGACAATGGAACCATTGGTTAGCACAGGGGCATACCTAGGGTTCAATGCTACAACAACGCTCCAACAAAAACCTAACTACCGGCCCTTTCGGAAACACTTGCGAAGCATAAGAAGTCTCACCTGAGGTAGAGGCAGGGGTGGTTGCAAGAATCAAGTGTCTGCAACCTTATTTGGGACACATATATGTGATTATAATACTTAATAGAGAACTCTAGCATCAACAGTTCATCAATATTCAACCAATAACTACTGCGTGGATAGAACACAACATCTCATTGTTCACTCAGATCTGATGTATTTAAATACTTTATCATAAACAACCAAGTTATATATAGCAGATCAAGCACTAGGCACCTTCATATAGGTCAGATCTAACATTCTTACACATCATTAGCACAAAGCATCAACAAATTTATGTATCTCTATCAAAGCACTTAGCAAGAGAGTTTATAAACACATCAAGACAAGCACAAAATGAAACAACATAGTGTTTACGTGGTTCACCCCCACCCTAGGGCTACATCCACGAATTCTTCTTCTTTATTGTCTTCAATCAATTAGTTACAAGAATAGAGCCTAAAAACCCTACTTCACCTAGGATAGGAGATTTGCGCACCTCGTTATATCCTCCTTCCTTGCATTACAACAAAAAGCACTTCACTGTCTGTTACAATACCTTTCACCTACCTCTGCAAGTCTTTCAAAATATGCACAAAGCAACTACAACCCATACTTACACTTAGCACTTAGATTATTAACCTTACATCACATAGATCGTCTATCTCTCTCTATATTGCCTAAACATCTATATATACATTTCAAAATAGGCCTAAACATGGGTAAACCCATGGGCCGAGATCCCATGCCCGTTACATATTCCAAAAAACCCAAAAGGGACCCCAAAAAGGGGTCGTGATTCGTGATCTCCGCTTTGTCTTGCGATCCTTCTTCGACAGGTTGTAGAAGGTCGAAAATAGGTCAAACTTGACCAGATCCCTCAAAACTTGGTCAAGGGACAACAACAGGTCATTGTACTCACACAATAACTCTTTTATTGTTTATATTGTTTTCTCATCCAAGTAGTCTCCAATGCTATCCATTTTTGGATTATTAGTTGTCCCAATGTTAACTTTCTTCACCTTGATCAGCGCAACAAACACTTTTAATTCCAAAGTTGTACCTTCCAACCCTATTTCACCTTCAACTTCTATAATATGAATGTTGCATGAGTCATATTCATTTGGTGCTTCTTCCTTCACATGGTAGCATGACATTAGTTCTTTCACTGTCTGTATGTTTTGTTGTTGATATTCTCTCATAAGTTCAACTTATGGTTCCTTAATGAATATCACCCATATAATTTGTTTGAGTGTTGAATCTATGTTGGGGTTATCATGTTCAAATGAGAAAGAGACTATAAAATTTGGCTGTAACAATGTCCATTATGCAGTGCCTCTGCATAGTTCCTAGTCTATATACCAATTTGTTGGAATCCCTTCTAGTGTGTGAATAAAGTGATGAGGCCATTCTTCTGGTGGTGTCATTTTCCATAGTGTTCTGCACTTCTCCAAGTTTTCTACCGGTGTCCCCTATCCACCATATCCCTGGAGCTATTTTCTTCCTTGTTCTATGCCAAATCTAATGCATAGTAATCACCTACATTGGTACCTATCCTTGATTGTCTCTTTGTGTGCACACCACCATCATGAAGGTGTTTCCTTGAGTGTTATGTCCAGAGCTAAGAGCCTCTGATTTTATAACACTTCATATTCGTATCTTGTGAAGAATTCCTCTAGGTCATTCACCCCATGAAAGCTGGAAGGTTCTCTTATCTCTGTACGCACCCATCTTACTGCCAAGTCTATTCTTGCGCACCTTTCTATGGAGACTTCATGTAATCTCTGCTGCCAATTCTCCAACCCTGTATCTAAGTCTGACATGTATGATGTGATAATTTTCCAACTGAGTACCCCATCCGCTGTTGGATTCACATAATCTTCTTCTCGCTTGGTGGTTTTGTATAACTCGTTAATTTCCTCTAGGTCTAAACAAGTGGATTCTACAAACCTTTCTCCTTTTGATGGATCCAATTGTGCAATGAATTTGTACTTTCCTGAATCGAAAGTCATATTCCTTGTCTTTAGATTGATTATGGCCTGATTATCAAACACCCAATCCAAGCCAAGTAATGTTGGATAAGGTGTTGTACCATCCACAATTTATATCACTTCAAAATCGTCTTTAGTGCGCAGTCCATTCAGATCTACTGTCACACCCTTTAATGTTCCAATTGGAAGAACCCTGTGTTGATTTGCTAGTTTTAGTTGAACAAGTGAATATCCTAATGTGGGCTCTCCCATACATTTCCATGTCTTCTTGGGTAGTACATTCACCTCACAACCTAAATCCAGTATGATATCTCCCATGTTGAAATATCCAATGTTGGTGTTCAATATGAATTATCTTCTTGTTCTCCTCCTCGTATGCAAATGATTAACTATTTTCTGGTCGAGCTTTCCCTCTACTTCTATGCTACATATTTCTACGATATTTTGTAACACTCTAACTGATGATGGATCAATTAGTAGTTTACCATAGGATTTCATAAAATTCTTTATGGTAATTACTTGTCCTATAGGTTGTGCTTCATTAGTGTGATCTAGTGATGAAGGCATCTCATACGTTGATACGTCTTGAGTATACTATGTGGTTGATGTGGATGTAATGTCCAGCTTCAAGAATCATTTTTTGTATTTTGTGAATATCTCCTTTTTTCTTTGTGAATCAAATTTCTTCCGTGGTTCAACATTCTTATTTACCCATTGGTGTTGTGTTGGATATTGTCTTACTGCATCATCTCTTGTCTTAGTTTCTCCATGCGTAACTATGTTGATATGTATTCCATCATCCCTTGCTTCTGCAGAAATCCATTGAACATTCTAATTGTTCTGATTTTTCTTTTCCTAGATCTTTCCCAATAGTGTTGGATAGTATTATGTGTCATGATTGGATGCATGACATTACATACATGTCACAGGTGGAAGTGAAAATTCCCTTGCATAGTGTCCTTGTTTTTTAAATTTATGTCATACCACCGATCCCGTACCTCTTCAAAAGCCTCCTCTACCTCTTCCTCCACCTCTGTAGCTAGCTCGATATCCTCACGGTGCATTGTACTGTGGAACATGGTTATATTATGTGGGATTATAATATGGTTGTGTGGTATTGTAATGCAGATGCACAATGTTATACTGTTGTGGCACAGTGTTATATGGGGTCGGTACTTGGTTGAATTTTGGCGAAATTTGCCCTGACATCATTTCTTCCTGCACCCTATATGTGTCTGATGTTCTTTCCCTCATTAGCTCCACTGTCCTACAATATTTTTCATCATGGCCTACTGACTTGCAAAAGTTTCAATATGAACTCTTAGGCACTGTCTGGTATTTTTGCATCATTGGGCAATGATATGGATCATGCCCTTGTGTCTTACAAATCTCACACCATAGTCCTTCTGATGAAAAAGTGTTTGGCAATCTCGTTTCCATGTACTACGCGAATGTTGGGCATTCATTCTTGTGGTGTCCTTCTATCCTACATGTGGTATACCAAACATCTTCTCTTTTTTCCTTACCCATATTCTCGTTTAATTGAAATGTTATATTCTTCAAGTCTTCCTTGAGCTCCTCTATTGTTGGATCTATTTTTTGATATTGGTTCTCTTCTAGTTGCAAGGATGCCTACAAAGCCTCTACCTGGGTCTGAATGTCTCAAGGGGTATTTCAAATGTGGTAGCAATGAATTGAAAAAAAGATTCCCATGTTGCATATCTGTCATGACATACTTCAACTTTCCCTTCAATCATTTGAATCTATGGTCTATCTCCTAGAAATATGCTCCTGGTTTCTTCCTAATCTCTATCATCTCATTCATGTATTGATCCTCTGAGCTAGGCTTTTAGAATTCATTTATGAGCAATTTATTGATATCCACAATCGTTCTGGTTGTTCCTGGGGGAATGTTTGCAGCTAAGTTCATGTACCAGTATAGTGTGCAGTCTCTTAGCATGATGGATAACTATGCAAGTTTAGTGTCCTCATTTGTGATTTTTTTTGCTTCCCATATATTTTCACATATGAACAAGTGCTTCTCAGGGTCCTCTGACGACTCTCCCTTGAATTTTGGTAAACTGATGGTGGGATCATTTTCTGCCATCCTGAATGATGAAATACTACCTCTGTGTGGTGTACATCCTTGAATAATGCTTCATTAACTGTCTCCCATGGCCATTTCTCCATATGTAGATGTACTTCCTGTTGTGTTTCTTCCACTAAATTTCAGTTGTCTAGTGTATTAGTTGCACATGGGTGTATGGGTTACACAATGACATTGATATGGATAGGAGTTTTGCCTCTAGTTTCTTCTCTTGTACCTCTTGTCTTCCTTTCATATGTCGCACACATTATTTTCTCATCTAATCCACAGCCCGAAGATCCTCTACCTCTTCTTCATCACTTTCCAAGCCTTCCCTCGCAGCTATGGCTCTCTTCTTATTGTTTATCTTATATTGGCAGGGTACGCCACTGCGTATTCTTCCAGTTTTTTCCATGATCTATTTGATCTGGTCTTCCTCCATCATGATTGGATCCAAGGCCTCCTCCTTCTTTCCTTTATCCATCTCTTCCTCCATTTCTCTGTCTCTTGTCAGTGCTTCCCCCATTCCCCCATGCACATGGGGAATTTTAGTTGTCTGAGGCTATTCTCATTAAACCTTAGTTATACAATAACATGTTGATGGAAGTGTACAACGATATGATATACCTACCTTGAGGTCCTTCAGAAAATCTTGATCTACTGTGTTGTAATACTTCATAGTATCTACTGCAAACTATGTGATAAATCCTGCAACAATGTTGTCTAACCAGAAATCTATTGCATGCATAAAATTATTGTCAACTTGTTGTAACTGCACGATCTTAGAAGGATTCCATTCTAGTTGTCTGATCCGATTTGTAGGTTGGTTTTATTTCAACCTTAATATCCACTCTTGCAACACATGCGAGAAATCATAGAAAAATACTTCATGCAAGTCGTTAAATACGTATTTGTCCAAATATTTGTGTGGTGTTAACTTCGGGTTTTTGTTATCTTTCTACCCAAATTCCATCTCCTCGGTTTTCAACTAGCTCTCAATATCTGCTTTTATTGGGTTCCATGGTATCAACATCACCTTTTACATTCTCATTCTTTTAAAATTATGCCATCAAATCTTTACGAGTCTTCAGCATATATCCTTCACTCAATCCCTTTCTATTCCAACCGGCAACCAAACCATTTCTTGGTTATTACTTTATCTACTTTGATCTTACTTTAATGTCATAAGTTGACCCAAGTTCATATTTGAACAAGCTTCCAACAAAATCCCTCTACAACTATCGTTCCTCCTAGTAAACCAAAAGGAAACATAGTGTGCAAGATGTACTATGTAGTCTCACTTGAGATAGTCTTATGGGTGGATAAACTCTTAGATTCTTGCAGCCTGGGAATGAATGGGGTTATGCGATTAACCTCAGTGACCTTTAATCATTCACTAGTTCATACATCTAGATTTATTACACTGTCATTCTTACTCATGCATGTAAAATATCAGATCTAACTAATTCCTTCATTCATTTTTCTAACATCTAATCATCAACATCAAAGAAGATACATAACATTAATTCACACAATGCAGGGTATACCATGGTTTACCCCTCCTAGTCTACGTCCACAAAGATTTGGCTATTCTACTCTTTTATTATCTTTGATTCAAACCTATAGCACCATGCGCATTACAACTCTTCCTCAAAATAGGTCGAGATATTACAATGAGGCAAACTAGATCGCACTAGCCTCCTCAGCCTATGATCTAACCTTGAATATCTACCTTAATCCCTCTTCCCAACTCAACAACTTAAAAAATTAGATCGGAATTACAGGTGCATAAAGTAATAACAACTACTAACAATGTTCGAACATGCTAGCATCCAACCAACTCCGAGCCCCTTACCTAGACATCCTAGGTACCTATTTATGGCAATTTTCACCTTACCAGCCATTACATTCTCTTATCAAAACCATAACACTATCCTAGCTAGGTCTTCTTGCATGTGTGTCTTGCATGCCTTCCTCTTATACATGCACATATGTTTTACACATGTTGATCCTTCTGCATGTGCATTCGCCTCCCACGTCATGCCTTTCCCTCAAAGTTGGCCTTCTCCCAACACTATTCTTAAGCCCATATGGGCCACTTCATCGTCTTTCTCACATGACTGTCTCAATGATACTTTACC